>JANKOD010000007.1:6895395-6921869 GCA_026284645.1 Erythroxylum acuminatum
TAATGGTGCATGTATATTTTGATGACAGGAAGATTTTACCTGAAGAAGCATCTTTTTTCCTCAACAATTGGGGTGATGTTTCAGCCTCTGGTTCCCCATACTGGAACAAGATGTCACTAACAAGGATGGACGGTCTGCACAACACAAGATATGAATGAGAATAAAATCCATGAAAATTTTTGAAGCCAAAAAAACAAAATGTTGACCCTATAGCCTTGTAATTTAAATCTTCCCATATTTCAATATTATGCTAAGAAAACACAGAAATGGCAACATAGTGGGTTAACAATCATCTATACAATCTTAAGGCGGCCAAAAAAAAAAAAAGCATCTCACTAGTATTCTAAGGATTAGGTAGATAGTACAAATGTCATACCACAATTAGTTTGATAGATCATGTAGGATACAAGGCCACAAAAAAAATGTGATATCTTAAGCTACTTTATTCTTGTGTGACCTAGTAGTGACTTAAGTTAAAGGAATGCTGCCATACATTGAAGTCTCCGGGCATCGCTCTAAAATTAAGTGTCGATCATCTCCCTCGCCAACTGATAAATGGGCAAATCTAATACAGAGAACAAGCATACTATATTAATGGCATATCATAAGAAACTGACTCCTGCAGTAAACTTATACGACACTCACTTCTTAGGAACATCACTTAGAAGCAAACAAACATTCAGAGTAACATACCCAAATATGTCTGCCAGACGATGCAACAGAAGACGGTTGTAAGAATTCATTGGTTCCAATTCAAGGACCACATCACTACAATCAAACAATTCATTATAAGCAATTAGCCAAGAACAAAGTGAAAAGATGTGCATCCAGTTTCAAGAAATACAATACATGCAGCTAGGAAAAGTTAGCAAACAAATTATCAACTCCAACTATCAAAAGACGCATTTTGTTAGCAATTTAATTAGGGAATTTATACAACGTCACTCAAAATAAACCTACATAGGAACTATAGAACTACTCAAATAAAATTAAGTCGTCTGTTGATTTTATGTTACTATCAATTTAGCGAGAACAAAATAAATTACACTATAAATACCAATCACTTTTAAAAAATAATAATAATAGATGTTGCCAATAAGCATTATCTCAAAGGACAAAAACCTCCCAAGTTTGAGTTCCAATGTGATTTATCAAAAAGAAAGAAGAAACTGACAACTGAGAGACCAAAAAACTGTGTCATTTCGATGGGGAACTCCAATGGTCCCATTTGGTGAATGGCTTATCAGCCATGTTTTGGCTTATTGAAAAGTTTCAGCTGTTTGACAGTGTTTGATAATTAGCTGATTGGGTTAGCTGATTGAACCCAATCAATTGATTTATTATAAGCTCTTCCCTACCAACGTTTGGCCTTCAGCTGATGCAAAATGTACATTAATGACTATTGTAACCTTGCCGGAAACCTCATGTAAGGACTTTTAAGTTCATGGAAGATACAGCATAGTTGTTCACTTATATTCTCGATTCTGTAAATAGCATAGTTGTTCACCTATAACTTTCTATTACTCTTTCTAGTTTATATTATATTTTCTTTCTCTAAAGAAAATAGTTTATTTAAATTAGTCCTCAAAACTTTAATGAAATTTTGGTTACATCTCTCTCTCTTTTTTAAAATACTTTAGTCGTAGTTAATTACAAAATTGACTCCTATTTTTTTCTATATTATGCTAATCTAAATTTGATCTACCAAAAAAATAAACATACATGCAATTTTGGAATTACAAAAAACACTAGATAATACTACTTTTGATATTTTTTTACATTTATTAATTATGAAAAATGAACCTTCTTTAATATTCTACAAAATAGTTTATAATATTTTTTTAAAGCCATGCCCTCATAAGTCACATAAACAGTTAATACTAAATAACTAGCTTTACCAAACCTCAAATTCGTATCTTAATTTCATAAGAAATTGGCCCCTTCTAGTAATTCATGAATAAAGTGAACAAAGTTAAGTCCTTCAAGAGGCAATGTAACATAAATAATATTTGTTTATTCAACCTAAAAATTCATGAATCTAGAGTTAAATTTAGAAATAGAGTGACTTCCCTGTTGGATAATGGCTAATTCATTTTCAAGCTAAACATAATGAATATAATTGAAGGGTCAAAGATTCAAGATAATGTTGAGCTCAACAAATCCCAAAATCCACGCCATAATTTGAGCATTCTTGACTTCCCACTTGGCATGTTCATCTTTATTCTTGTTTTAATCAAGAACAAGAATAATCCCATCAACATAACCCGATAAATCCTTAGTTTTGACAAATATCTTGGAATGGAATGCCCAAGCTAAGTAATTTTTTCCATTTAAACAAACTAAGAAACTTTCATACTTAACCAAAGACATGATGCCAAGATACTAGGTTGAGAACAAAATTGGAATAATTGAACACATATTGAACACTATCGGATCTCCCCAGACCCCGCGACTTAGCGGGATTTCAAATGGGTCTTGATAATGATGATGAAGAAGTTAAATACGTAAAGACTAGGACCTAGACTAGTTTTGAGGTAAGTAACGGTGGAACCAAGGTTAAAGTGGAAAAAAAGGCTTGACAAGGATGAGATTAGACAAAAGGCTCTGTCACCATGAAAACTTGGAGAACTTTTGGCCTAAAAATTATGTTATTTTCTCAATGGAGAATTTCCAACATATACAAGTGCAAGTTGAACTTCCACCCTTAAAAATAGCTAAACTATTGTGAACATGTCTTTTTACAACTAATGAATCCTCCTTAAGATTTGCAAATCTTTATAGCTATACAAAAGGCACAAAATTTGCCTTTGATGAGTTATGAAATCAATCTTTAACAAGGTTGTACAAAATCAGCTTTTGACAAGGTTGTATTAATGTATAATTTGTCGTAATTGACAGATAATACTGTTGAAAAACACGATTTGTTGAATAGTTGGTTACTTGCTTTGTTGTACCTCTTAAATGCAATCTATACTCTTTAGAAATAAAACCACAAAATTATTTAAAGCATCTTTATTAACATTTCTATTTAGGGATTGCAACCTACCAAATAGTCAAAAAGATACCACCCATAAAAAAAATAAAAAAAGAGTGATATTTAACTATGCAGCCTAATTAATGGAAGTTTCAAGATAATCACATTACTAGTGTATTGTAAGCAATAGTGGAACCAAGTTTTGGAATTGCTTTAGTATTCTCTTCTACATTCTTCAAGATTTTAGTTTGAGAATGTACCTAATTACAGTTTTTAGAACATAGAAATCCTACAAGTTTCATTGTGTTCCACACTCTAATCAGTCATATGCCCTAATAATATCAATCTCAAAACCCACAAACTTTCTTGTTCTTGTTGAGTTCACACATTTATCATAGACCTTTAAGGCCGCTATTCTTCTACAATGCAATTATTTTCTCCTGTAAGCAATATAATTAAATCAATGTTTTGATGCCTGAAAAACTTGACTCAAGGAGGAAAATTTTATTTCATAATCTCGTACATGCAACTTAAACAACCCAAGGTCAAGCAACCTCCTATTCTTCCTTGAATGCATATGATCCTCTAATGCTATGAAACTCGAGATCAAATTTTTAGCGCAACACAAATTCAATTCCCTTTTTAAGAATAGTAAGAATATATTTTTACTATTTTTACATAGGGACTACCAATTTTTTGACATCTAGAAGTACTACTTTATAGTACTATGTCTAGAAAGAAACAAATGTGCTTATCAAAACTATAATATGCCACCAAAATCTAATAATTTTGGGAAGCTCTTTTATATGTTAAGACAGATAAAACAATACCATGGGAACAAAATAAAAACTTCCCATTCTTTCACTAATTAGTGTGTGTGTGTGTGTGAATATTACAAGTTACATAACTCAAAACTCTTTAAGGTCACCACATGTTAAATGTGATTATTTAAGAAAGTTTTATTTTGTATTTAATTGATAAATTAATCAACTCCAGTATTTGATAATATCCACCATCTCTGTTTTTCGCTCTTATGATTAAAATTATGTTGTGTTAGGGAATATATTGTTCTATAGAGTTAGAGTTCAACCAACATACAACATTGTTAATACAATTTTCACATATCTTTGTAACAACTATCGATCATGGTCAATGAACTGAAATTCCAAATGGAAGGTAGTAATTGATTGATGGTAAGACTATAACATTCAAATTTTGGCTGAAAAGAATTATCAAACTCAATGGTTGGTAAATTTTACGCATGTTATCCATGTTTCATAATCTATCACTGCATGACTTGGGATTCCAACATAATTGCAAGATCCCACCAATATTATCTTTTGCACAACAATAGAAAACAAGGAAAAGAAAACATAAAAGCAACAACTTCTTTATTAAGAAAACAAACATGTTAATTTATCATTCTTCATGTGTCTTCTACATAATTAACATTGAAACAATTATGGAAGAACAAATTGATAGACCTCCTATACTGCACCTACACTAGGAAAGGCAAAAGAATAGGATGAGGTGGCCAATTGGTTACAAAATGTCAGGATTAGGAGGCTAGTTAGTTACATAATGTCAGGAAAATCATTCTAGAATGTTTATAGACAGTATAAAAGACAAAAGAAAGACTAGAAGGGCAGAGAGGATTTTCTGTAAACCAGTTGCTAGAAGGAGAGGGGCAGTCTCTCAAATACTACCAAACCAATCCCTTGTATTGGCTTTAATCTTTAATCCATTTCTTTTCCTCTTTTCTCATGCTTATTTTCAGTTCCTGCTTACTTCCTTTAAGCTTTTTCTAATCAGTCAATACCAGATTCCTAACACAAATCAAACTAGTAGAGATTATGCTACCTGTTTTCATCCTGAAGGAAGTTAACAAGTGTCTCTTCCATGGAAAGCACAAGATGTTTGCAAGGAAGATTGTCCTTCACAAGAAATGCCAGTTCCTCCACCTGAATGTCCATCAATTATCAATTCATTCAGTACTTCTTCACAAACTTTGCATCAAGTACTTCAAACTTCGTTGTTTTAAGTTTGTAGAAGGAACATACGAAAAGAAAATTTCAACATTATCTATGAAAAAGGAACATATTCCAAAATAAACAAAAAATGAATAGTCAAGATCTTAGTGCTTTAATTCCACTAAAAGCATCAACTTTACTTAGAATTGCCGATAATAGAAGGTTGGTAAGAATTACAAACAGTCCTCAGAACAATAATCAATCACAGGGAGAAAACATCTTCATCAAGCCAATATCTTGAACAAACTATAAAGTGCACCCTCATAAGCACCAAAAAGAGGGGAAAAAAAAAAAGAAGATAAAGCAAAAGGCAGTGAGCATAACAAGAGATCCTACATGTATGTGTAAAAGATTTAAATATCAGAGGAAGAAGTGAGAGAAATTACCATACCATAGCAAACTGGTTGAGAGTCATGTCTGGGGATTCAACGACAGGAGGTGAGGAAGGAACCCTTCAAAACCGGAATCCTCTAGCTTCTCTTGTTTACGATTTTACGACTCGCAATTTGTCACTTCAACTTTATATAAATAAAAATACGGCTGTTTTGCTATTCTTCATGTTTGTTTCTATCATAGGTTTAAATTTTTTGTATAATAAAAACTTATTATTTGAATTTATTCATTTTAGGTTTTAGTTTTGATTTTTAATTTTATAACTTAAATCTATAAAAAAATATTTTTGTTTTATGTTTTCATTTTTATAATTAAATATAGCATTTAATTAATAAATTATTAATAAAAATTATGATTAATAAAATTTGATCATTTAATTTATTGGTAAGGTAATGTACAATGTCAATATCAAGCGTCGTTTCAGGTAATTTTTAAATTTATAAAATAGTCCTTTAATTTTTTAAAATTACAAAAAAGTCTTTCAATTTATTGATAGCATTTAATTAATAAATTATTAATAAAATTTATGATTAATAAAATTTGATTATTTAATTTATTAGTAAAGTACTGTATAATATCGTCAATATCAAGCGTCGTTTTAGGTAATTTTTAAAATTTTTAAAATAATTTCTTAATTTTTTAAAATTACAAAATAGTCTTTTCAATATAACGTATAATTTATAATCAAACTTCCTTGAACCTTGTGTATTATTAAGACCCTGCGTATAACATTTAGCTTATGAAAAATTATTTTACTATTTATGCCAAGCATGTTTGCTAGACTCCGTACAAAAACATTAGCAAGACTTTCCCTAGGTTTTCTTTAGCAATCTCTTCCATCATTGCCTCAACTCTTAATGTCTTAGAATGTTCATCTTCTGCTCTGATGACATTCGATTTCTTCTGCTAACACATCCCTAACCTCTAAACAGGAACTAAAACTTTATAAATAAAAGGTATTAAAAAAACTCAAAATCCTAGTACAATAGACAAAACCAAAACCTAAACAACAAAACTTTGACAAAAAATAATAATCTTGAATTAAATAATAAAAAATTAGATATATATATATATATAATTAAATAATAAAAATTATCATATATATATATATATATATATGATACAAGAGGAGGAGGGGAAGGCCTTACAAGACCTGGAGGAAATTAATCAAGAAAGATATGTCAGAATTGACCCTCATTGAGATAATTGCTAAAAGTAGGAAAGTCTGGCGTGATAGGATTAGGGTAATTGATACATGTCTCACATAGGAAGTTCATCCCACTGTTCCTGCGAGGGACGCTGAACACATAGGATTGTTTTCTCCCAGGGCTGCTCAGTGAAGACCCCAGTGTGACTCGCGATGAAATAGGCTAGTCTTTCCGAGGTATAAGGTACTAACCACTCGAGTTATGCCTCAGGTATGTCTTCGTCTTTTATTGGCATTCTTTTTACTTACTTATTTGGCATTTTTCTTTCCTTATTCTTGCGTCATTATTTTGTATATCACATCTGCATGCGGGTCTACTGGAAGCAGCCTTTCTACTATATAAGGATAATGTTGTGTATTATCAGACCTCTCCAGACCCCGCTTATATATCATTTTGACGGTAAATGAAGATTATATAATAAATACCTTCATATTCATATACTCATAAACGTTTTTCTGAAAAGTGTGTGAAAAAAAGAGTGAAGAAAAGGTATAGAAGTTAGATTTGACGAATTTCTTCGATTCAAAATTTCAAACCCTTTTACCTAATTTAACACATTAAATTCTATATCAACTTTTCATAACAAATCTTCAATAAAGTAACAAAATACGTAATGAAATTATAAATAGAAGTTTATACGTGTGTAATATTAAGAGTTTTATATTAACAAAAGCTATAAAATAAAAAAAATCTAAGGTGTTTACCAATTTTTTTTACTAATTACATATATAATGCTATTCATAATATTATAAAACCAATATCAATATATTTGTAAGAAACTGGATTTATATACTAATAATAAAATTAAATATTAACAATATGTTTTAATTTCAATAAAAAGTTGATATCTCAATTATATAGAATAAAATAAAATCCTTACGTAAAATAAAGTAATATTTTTAAAATTTCACTATAAATTTTTGGTATATTAATGAGAATGATAATTAGAGGCTTATTTTATTATTTTAATCTTTCACTTTTATTAATGTTTTGCTTTTATTATAATTTTTTTTACTTTTGAGGTGATTTTAATTAATTATACCTTAATTCTTATAAAATTGAACTTATCTTTTAATATTTTATTTTTTTGTCTTTTTTTATAATTTTGTATAAAATCAATGTATAATTTTCAACCTTGTCAAATCAAATCAAATATTTATGATTCCGATCTGTTTAATTCATTTTTATATGGTTTTATTTTTTGAAACTTTAATCTAAATCGCATTAAACAACCTTGTGACAATTTAGACCAAATCTCATTTATGTTAAGGAAAACGTAAGATTAAAGTGACATCTTTCCCAACGGATGAGATCCTCTGTGTCAGAGAATCTCGAAGATTTTAATTGTATGGATGAAATCTTCTGACACAGAGTTGATAAAGAAGATGGCTTCAGATCGTCTGTCCCACTTAACCTGTCCCAACCTTGTGCCACAATTAAACGACGCCGTACTCTTTTGAAAAGAAATTAGAAAAGAGAAATAAACAATTATCTATAACACAAAATCTCAATTAAGAAGATACAAAACAACTTGTGCGCACTAGTTGGCGACCGTATTTTATTAATAGAATTAGAAACAATAAATTGAAATCGAAGTTAATAAAAAAAAGAAAAAGAAAAAACAGATCAGGCTCTACAGCCCTGAGTTCAACATCATTTCTGTTGACTTCCATTTGTAGAGATGTATATCCCAAGTCCGGATAGATCTTCACGCAACAATCCTGCATTTTTGAAATGCAAACCGACAATGCCAATTTCAATTGCAGCCTGTACGTTTTCCAACCTGGATTGGTTATGAGAATATTGACACCACCAGTTAGTGAACTGTAATGAACAAGTGCAGTTTGTAGCCGCAGCAAAGAATGGGGTGATAACGTATATGGATGTACATTGGCATATTAACCAGGAATGAAAGACCACTCCCTTTAATTTCCAGAGTTACCTTAGATAACTATCACAGAAACCTTTCACTGAGCAGAGACGTTCTACTTTGGAAATACCAATTAGGTTTGGATGAGGAAATCAGGTCATTAGCCAGAAATGAAGAATCTTAAATAACATCCAAAAGTTAAAAGAACTAACAAATAATCATCCACCTGCCCCTCACAGAAATAAAGTTTTCTTCGATCACGTAAACTTAAAAAAGATAAAATGGACTGATGAAAATCCAACATGGGATTTTGCTGTCACTATGGATGAATCTAATTGCGGGGAATCCACATCTGGTATCAGAAACTGAAGTATAAAATAATAATTACAGAAGTTCATCACAATGATTGAAAACCAATAAGAAATATTGCACTAAAAGGAAAATACCTGTCATCAATAAATATACAGCTTCCTGGTTCAATCTTAAGATTTCCTAATGCTTCCATAAAGAATTCATGATCAGGCTTCCTCTTTCCTTCAACATAATGCAGATATTACAATAAAAAAGTGTCTAATGTAAGAACTTAGCTAATATGTTCCACCAACTGTTATAAAAACTCATCAAATGGTAGAAACTTTTTCTCCCATTTAGAAATCTGTGTTGAAAAGCATAGACTTACTTTTTTAATAGAGATTTCAATAGTAAGAGGACTTCCAACAAAAAAAAATTAAAGCAAGAATGCTTAAGTAAGAAATAAGTATAACTAGAAAAGTATTGATTGAAACAATTACCGTTAAAGCATGGATTTTCTCTCATAGACAGAGATGGAAGTACATTAACAGTGTGATCGACTTCAGAGAGGTGACACAGTAATGTAAGACAAACGCACGAAAGCTAGGAAAGACTGATGAGTGTTGTTAAGTTGTTGAAATATCAGATTTCAAGTGTGGATTTCAGCTTAGAGGAATTTCAAGTTTAGATTAGCTGAAATTTTAGGGTTTGATTTGACTAAAATTTTAGGATTTAATGCAGCTAGAATTTAGATTTTTAGTTGCTAAAAATTTAGGATAAAATTGCGGAAATTTATTTTAAACAAGTAATAGAGGATAAGAAACTACAAATTACTCATAGGGTCTGAAAATTACTCTTATAAGAAAGCATTATACCTTATAATTAAAAAATTCAAGATCTTATTATTGAAGGGTTGAATACACACATATTCATAGAAAAGTTCCTAGAACCTTTTATTTGAGTAAGAAAGGGTTTCTAATTAAATTATCCAAAAAAATTAAACTCTATTCTAATAAAGATTATTTATTCTTAAATAAGTTCGAGTCCTAAACAAAATAGGTCAACATTTTTAAGTTATTATTCTTCTTTATTTAATAAAGGAAACCTAACATAAGTAAATTTAGCCCCTTATAGCTCTTGCTGTCACTTCAATTCACTCTTTATTCTACCAAATTAAAGCTTGTGGCTGATTAGTTTGTCCTCTTTTACTTCTTTCATAAACTCTAAGCCCTTTTGCATCAATTCTTCCTAACTTGTCTAAAATCGTCCCCGATGTAAAATGTAATTACATAAGTTGATTCAACTTTTAAATTTTGGATTTTAAAATCCAAGTTCTATAAGAAATTGAACTTCCTTTCCACTTGACAAGAAACCACCGAATATCTACCAGTACTTGCGGCTACAATATGTTCATCAAGAACATCTTCTATCTCCTCTTTAAGATAGCTAATGACTAAAATTTTCACAGCTCTTGGAAATTGTACATGATCATGTCAATGATAAATAGTTAAATCCATAAAATTAAAGATACAACTAATCTAGAAGTCACAAAACAAAAGATTCAATCATCTTTGTCTTGAATTCCTTTGACTGAGTAAACTATCCTTTCTTCATACAATAAGTAACGAGTACAATGGAAATGGCTAGTGAGAAGAGCTCCACCCTCTCAGTAACACGATCTCGGCCATGACTAAGCTAAGTCCTTGCCCTCCTACAGAGCTTAATGAAAAAACCATTGTCACGTCTGGTATAAAAGGTCTTCAAGAAGGAGCTAGGAGCTAGGAGCTGGGAGCTGGGAAGCCTCACTATTGATAGAAGACCACCTTTCTTAGCGATCCAAGCTTGAGCTCAAAGACAATGGAAAAACAAAGGCTTACAGGAAGTATTGCTAACTGAAGAAAACAATGTAGTATTATGGAGGAGGGGCCTTGGCACATCTTCCAGCTCCCTCTATTCTTGCAGACATGGCAACCAAGAATGGTGTTGCAAGACATCAAGCACAGGAACATTCCACTGTGGGTAAATATTCACAACATACCTCTTGAATATTGTACAACTCAAGGTCTAAACATTTTGGCTAGCTAGCCAGGAAAGCCTCTATGTATGGATGAGAACACTGCCAAGAGACAACGCATTGGATTTGCAAGAATTTGTATCAATATGGACATCTCAAATGAGTTGAAAGACAGTATACCTATAATGAGGCCGACTGCGGAAAAGTCTTTGAAAGAAGACAATGTGTATGTTACATACCAATGGAGACCTTCACTAAGAGATTAAGAAAAAGCATGGAAACTTATTGGAAGAGTTTTTCATAAGGGGGGCTATTTTGAGCTAATGGGGCTGGAGGAGGAGAATCAGGAGATAAATGACAGTCGATGGTTGTTGAGAACGAGTCTCAAAATTCCCAACCAGAAAAGAAGACTACTCACTCCAAAGAAAAAGGAGTTGGCAATAACCTCTCCTAGAGTGAATGACAGTGATCCCACAAATCAGGCTCCAAGCTCCATGCTCCATGCTCCATGCTCCACTCCAATTCAAACTAAGGAATTACGACAACTAAAGGATAATATGGAAGAACAATTCCAGAATTTGCAAAGGAGGAAATCTAACCAGAGCAATAAGAAAAGCTCCAAGGGTAAAGGCATTTTTAAATTACTATAATTTTTGGAATGTGCGAGGATTAAACTGCCCATCTAAGCTAAACGCTTTGAGGGATTTTGTGCTAAGGGAGAAGCCTTTGTTATTTTGCTTATTAGAAACTAAAATCAAGCAGAAAATTTTGAATAAATTGAATAGATTGGGATCATACTAGAAGTCACTCTCTAATCATCAATATCATGGTTTTGGAAGGATCATCATCTGTGACAACGATGACCTTGTGAAAGTGGAGCAAATTGAAGCGAATGAACTACTAATACACACCAAGGTGTTTTTCAAGATGGGGAGTTCATAATTTTTGTCTCATTTATATATGGCTTTAATACTATTTTTCAAAGAACAGACATCTGGAACAGTCTAGAAAGAGAGAAGTGTTAGGCCCTTGGCTAGTTTGTGGGGATTTTAATACCACTCTATATAGATCTGAAGCAGATGGAAACCATAATTTATTAAATTACAACCAAGACCTTTATAATTGCACTATGGAAGTGGAGCTAACTAACCTCAAATATGAGGGTCATACTTACACATGGAGCAACGAAAAATCCACAAGATGGTTCATAATGAAGAAATTAGATAGGGCTTTAATGAGTGTGGACTGGTTGACTCATTTCCTAGAAAGCAAAGCATATGGATCCCAATTCTCGGATCATACTCCTGTTAAGATAGAAAACTTATTCACTAAGGTCAGTGTGAAACATCCTTTCAAATTCAATAGCTTTTTTGTTAATATTGATGGCTTTCAGGAAGCTATAAATAAAGGCCTTTGATGCACTGTGAAAAGAACAAAGCAATTTGTGTGCTTACAAAAACTCAAGGCTATCAAACAGGAATTAAAACATTTTAATGCCCTAAGAAGTCTTAATACTAGAGTGAAGATTGAAAAGGCTAGAGAACAACTCTCCTTTATATAAAAGTCAGTAGCAAACTATCTTGGGGACTTAAAATTTGATGACAGAAGAATAGAAAGCTCTAAAAAACTATCTACAAGTTCTAGATAATCATAATTCACTAATCCAATAAAGGGCTAGGGTCAACTGAATTAATTAAGGAGGTAAAAGCTCAAAATTTTTCTTCAATGTTCTTTCAGCTAAGAGAAATTCTAACAGGATATGCTCTATAATTGATGAGAATGGTAGGTTGATTGGTAAACAAGAAGACATTAGAAGGGAAGTAGTGAAGTTCTACAAAAGACTACTAGGTACTGAGGTACATACAAATTCCACACTGGAATCACTAAGGCAGTTTATTCCTACCAAAATTTCAAATGAAGAAGAGTTCAATCTAATCAGAGCAATGGTAGACAGTGAAATTGAAAATGTGGTGTTCAAAATGAATGGAATGAAAGCTCTTGGACCAAATGGCCTTAATGGCAACTTCTACCACAAAACCTAGGCCAAAATAGGAAGAGTAGTCAAAGAAGTAGTGCACAAATTTTTCAAGAAAGGAATTCTACTAAAAGAGATCAATAAAACATATCTTTGTTTGGTTCCTAAATCCTCTAACCCCTCTTCTTTTAGTGATTTCAGGCCAATTGCTTGTACAAATTTTTTAAACAAGATCATTGCAAAGCTGTTGGCAAATAGACTGAAAACTGCATTGAATTCCATAATCAGTGGGAACCAAGGTTCTTTTTTTAGCAACAAACTAACTGGGGACAACATATTAATAGTACATGAGCTTATGAAGGGATATACAAGAAGAAATTCTCCACAAAATTGCTCTATAAAGGTTGATTTAGATAAAGCCTTTGACAGTGTTAACTGGTATTTCTTGTTGCAAAAACTTGGAGTAATGGAATTCCCACAAATGTTCGTCATGCATGCTTCTATTTCATTTGGGGTACTAATCAATGGCTAAGGGTTCTAAAGGTCTCAGGTAGGGGAATCCTCTCTCCCCCTACCTATTCATTATTTGCATAGAAGTTCTCTCTATACCACTCTAAATGCAAGTTGGTCTCCTATGTTTCGCAGATGATCTCGTTTTACTTTGTAAAGCAAATATGAACTCAGTCTCTTTAATGATGGAAACATTACTAAAATTCAAAGAACTATCTAGATTTGGTATCAACCACCAGAAGAGCCATCTTTTTTATCTCTGAAAGTGCCGGCCATTTTACTAATAATATTGCACAAATTAGAGGAATGAAAAGACATTCTCCTCCATTATTATATCCGGGGCTCCCAATTTCTACCAGAAGACTCAGACATAGGAATGCTTCCCAATGATAGAGAAAATATAAAAAAGATTAAGAGCACGGATTAATAGAGCTCTAACCTATGGAGGAAAGGTACAACTATTGAAATCTGTTATCTCCTCTATGCATATATATTGGTGCTCCCATATTTTTCTTTCAAAAGGCCTCATTAAGACTGTTGAAAGAATGATGAATTAATTTTTATGGGGAAAAGCAGAAGGAGGTGGAGGAGTAGCAAAGTTTATGGCACTCTCTATGCAGACCAAAGGAAGAGGGTGGCTTGGGATTGATAGCTATCAAATGTAGCAACAAATTCCTAACGTTAAAGAGGATTTGGAGAATTCTAACGGACGTGGAATCCTTGTGAATTAAGTGGATACACAACTATATCCTTAAAGGCAATAGTCTATGAGCCAAGAATCCAAAGCTTCTCACTCGTGGTTCTTCAATCAACTTCTAAAGTTAAGAAGTTTAGTGGAGTCAAATGTAACTTGCCTAGTATGGAAAGGTGACAAAGCCTGTTTATTGTTTGACAAGGAGCTCTTATACAGAATCAGGAATCTGTGGTTGCACTATCTACATTTCCTCAAAAAGCTAATGTGCAGGTTTTTCTTTCTGATGGTAACTGGTTAAACCTTCCTAAAGAGATTAGGAACATGTTGTTAAACCAATTCCCTAACCCTACAAATGAGGATAAATACTATTGGCACAATATACCTGTGGCTGATTTAATCAATAGAAAAACCAAGGAACTGATTCAAGAGATAAGTTCCAAAGTGGGATGGAGTAAAATGGTCTGGAATAGCTACCTAAACCTGAGCACAAGCTTCCAAACTCAGCACAATAGACAGACTTGGATAGTTATCTCTACCAAAAATTTACGTCTTATGCAAGCTAGAGGATGAAAGCAAAGACCATCTTTTCTTTCAGTGCAGAATTTCAAAGGAATAGGTCAATCAAGGATGACCTTAACCTTATCAAGGTCCATTCCTTGATATAATATAGAAAACAAAAAAATACAACACTTTGATTTTAACTTGAAAGTTTCTCTTATCTCAAAACTCTCAAGACTTATTGTAAGTGTAACAGATGGTTTTATTTAGTCTTGTATATTAATATATCATCAAATATACCACCAAAAATCTGGACATAAATGGTTAAAACATTTGATTCATCACTCTTATAAAAGTGTTAGGTGCATTTGTAAGTCCAAACGGTATCATCTACTATTCATAAAGCTCCTCCCTAGTCTTGAAAGCTATTTTTCATTTAATCCCATGTTTGATTTTGATTTGAAGGTACCCACTTCATAAGTTTATCTTGGTAAAGAAAGTAACTCTAATCAACTTATCTAACATGTCATCATGGTAAAGGATTGAAAACCTATACCTTATTATGCTCATGTTTAGCGCCTGACAATCAATGCATATTCACCAACTTTCTTTTTTTTTTTGAGTCAACAATGTTGTAACTACATGGGGACTAAGACTTTATTAAACAAATCCTTTTTTCAACAACTCCTCTACTTGTCTCTTCAACTCTTTATTCTCAATGGGATTTAAATGATAGGCTATAAGATTTGGTATAGTAGATCCAAGTATCAAGTCAATAGCATGCTGAATATCTTGTAAATGAGTTAATTCACTAAGTAAATCATCCAGTATAAGGTCTAAAAGATTAGTCAACAATTCACCCACTTCCTTTTGGTAATGCAAGGAGTTTCAAGTGCTATTTCTGTTACTTCTCTCCCTACCTTTGCAAATACAATTTCCTTCTCCTTACTAACATCTTTAAATTCTCTCTTCTTAAGGATATTATGAGACTTCTTTTTGGCATTTATGGATGCCTTGTTACTTTCTCTTTTCTATTCTACGTTGTCCACATTCAAGGCTTCAACATGATCTTTCCATGGAACATAAACTGATAAATGTTAGCTTTTCCAAAATGTTGCAAATTAGCTCTTCCAAAATGTTGCACATCTCAATCATAAAGCCTCGATCAACTTAGTAAAATATAAACTACTTTTGTAAGAGTACCATGACAACAAATAGTCTTTATATATTCTTATTTGAAAGACACTAAGACCTTTGAACAACCAATATAGTGCTATCATCCACCTAAGCAATTTTGTAGGGATGTGGATGCCTCTTCGAAAGTAAATTTAATTGCTTCATGTGTTCTCCAATACCACATTCACAATACTTCCTCCATAAATGATAAGTTGACATATTTTAAGCAATTTTGTAGGGATGTGGATGCCTCTCTGAAAGTAAATTTAATTGCTTCACGTGTTCTTCGATACCATATCCATGGTACTTCCTCCATAAATGATAAGTTGACATATTTTATCTCCGCATCTAACTTGAATAAGGAAAAATAGCAGTACGAAACCATTCTTCCTATTTTTTTGCCTTACGGGCTGTCAGTATACGTCTTGCCACATTAAGATTTGTAAGACCAACTTATTCATTACTAAAGGCTCCTTTCAACTCCTTTCTAGCTTCATGTTCACACACATATTCATCATATTCTTCCTCCTCTTCTTCCATCTTATGCAAACCTCTATTAGTACATTCATAAGCAAAGTGACCCATTCCATTACATCGAAGACACTTCTTGTCATTGCTGCCTCCTTTTGTTTTAGTCTTAGCTATAACTTATTTTTTAGTTTCAACTCCTTGAGAAGCTTTGTAATTATTCGGTGGTGCAAATTTTGATGTATTACTTGTTAAGCTAAAACTTTGCACTATCGTAGTTCTCTTCATGACGAACTCCACGACTTGACTTCGAAACTTCTTACATGTTGTCCTATGTATTGTTATACTTTTAACGCCAAGTGATATGCATCTTTAACATCGTACATTCTTTACATTGTCAGCTCCTTGCAAATTCAATCTTAAGTCCATTTTATAGTGAAATATGAGTTGTCGTTCAAATTCCATTCCCTTACAACAAACAGAAAGTTCATAAAAATTTGTGTACTTTGTGACGGACATAATCCCTTGTCTAGGTATTGTGAGTTTATCTTGGAGATCTTGATAATGAAATGGTAAATATTTTTCCAATAACTTCAACTTTATTCCTTCCCAATCAATAAATGGTGGTTAGCCTGTTTTTTGAAGTAAATCTTCTATTGATCTCCACTAGCTTTTGGCATGTCCAATTAGTTCCATCTTTGCAAATCAGACTTTTTAATCTTCTAACATGTACTAATCAAATAAGTCTTCCATTGTTGCTTTTTAGTCTAAGAACAAGTGTGGATCCGTCTTTCTTGCAAAATCAAGGGCTTCAATACAAACTTTCTTGGTTATATCATCAAGTACGTTATGTGTTTCAAGTCTATCATAGCTTCTGAAGTCTCGCATGCACTCTCCAAGTGTTGAATGTTGTTTTCTTTATCTTGGGTCTATGGTGGACATTGATTTCCTAACCCCACTCACTATTGTTTAGTTTTAGCCTCTTCATCTTAGATTTCACTGTCTCCACCCTTAACATCATGTGTAGTTTGTTGTCAAGTGTTGTTTTTAGACTAGTTCATAGAGCATCTTATGATCAAGGATCATTAAAATTCAATTTTTCTATAACTCTCAAAAGTATTTCATCTTGCTATTGGTTACTGAATATTCTTCTATATGCCTTTCCACTTGCCATTATGAATCAAAGTTTTGATACCAAATTTTTATTAGGTTGCTGGAATCAGATTTTAGGCTTGAATTTCAACTTAAATTGTTGAGTTTCAATTTTAAATTTGATTTGGCTAAAATTTTAGGATATTATATGACTAGAATTTAAGGTTTTAATTATTGAAAATTTAGGTAAAATTTGCTAGAGTTGAGAGCAGTAAACAAGTAATGGAAGGTAAGGAACTAGGAATCACTCCTAGGTCTAAGAATTGCTCTGAGAGAAAATATCACACCTTCTAATTAAAAACTCATGTTTATAAAAAAAATTCAAGATCAAGGATCTACACAAATTTATAGAAAAGTTTCTAGAACCTTTATTCTAGTAAGAAAGGGTTTTTAACCAAAATATCCAAAACAAAATTGAATTCTATTCTAGTAAGGATTCTTTTTTATTAAATAAGCTTGAGTCTTAAACAAATTAGGACAATATATCTAACAAATTAGGACAATATAGCTCATTCATTTATCTTATGGATGAGAATCAATGAAGGGTTGCTTACAAGGGAGAGGATCAAGTTCTCCATAAGCACATTGCATTGTGAGTTATGTAGCACAGAAATGGAAAATCTAGAGCATCTTATAATTAGATGCAAATATACTAGGCAAGTATGGGAGCAGATGCAGATTATTCTCAACTTGGGCAGACCACTGGACTCTTGGAGTGAAACTGTTACTTGGTTGGGGAACCTTAGATTGCATAATGCAGCTGATCTTAAAGCAATTAAGTTAAGTTGGGCAGCTTTGGTGTATTACATCTGGAAGGAGCGTAATTGCAGAATTTTTAGACAATGGAACCGAAGCATTGAAATGGTTTTTCAGGACATTTTCCTCCATTGCAGATTGGCCATGTTAGCAAGAGGAATAGCTGTAAATCTGTCAAGTAATATGAAGAGACGATGGGGATTGGAGTAATACTGGTTTATGTGCTCTCAAAAGTACCCCTTAGATAACAAGATGTAGACAATTACTAGGAACCACAACTCTTTGTAATATAGACTTGTTGGATTATCCTTGATAACAAGATGTAGACAATTACTAGGAACCACAACCCTTTGTAATATAGACTTTTTGGATTATCCTTGACCTTTTGTATTATAGCTGTAATTATCTTTAATCAATGAAATCTTTAATTTTCAAAAGAAACTTAGTATAAAGAAAATTTTTGTCCTTGTTGCCCTTGCTATCATTCAATTCCCAATATTCATTCCACCAAATTAAAACTTGTGGTTAACTAATTTTTCCCTTTTCATATTTTTAAAAACTTTAATCTCTTTTGCATCACAAACATAAAGAAAAGAGCAGAGGTTATTGAACATTTGGACTTACCAATATTGCAAGAACAAAAAGTCCAGGACATGTATGTTGAAACATTTAACTTATCCTCGATCATCTTATACCTATGAAATATATTTTGTATAAACTTATGGCCATTTCAGCATACAAGAAATTATAGGATTAACAAAATACATGTTACCAGATTGGATAGTTGGTCAAGGCATGCATCTCATAACCATTTTGTTTTAAAGCATGAAGCAACTCTTCCACACCATTTAGGTAGGAATATCCTCTCTTCATACAATTTTTGAGACCTGCAAAATTAAAAACTAAATTAATACAATGACAAGTTGGATAGGGGAAAAAACCATGAACTACAGAACATGCCTAATCCATAAGACACATTCCTTAGAAATCACAGCCATTGAGATTTTGTTTCTTTAACCAATGCAAATGGCATTGCATGATGAAACATAAAGGGCCCTTAAAATACGGATCAACTTTGACAAGATAATTACAAAGTAAGTTCTAAATTTATTAGATTCCTTCCACTATTTAAAAATTGACCAAGCTCCCTTTCGCCTAGAACACATCACCACCAAATTAACTTCCATTAAGGTAAATAAACATCTTCTATTAATGAATGAATATTTTCATCTAATAAGTAGTTTTAGAACTCATGTAACATGCAATAGTCATAATATCCCTTTGGTATGAACAAAGCATGCAACAAAATAAACACATTTTTTAACTCCCAAGGACCATTCCATATGTAAATTATCTATTAACAAATTAATGATATATTAAAGGAATAAACTTTATCAATTTTCTTATGGTTTTAAATTCTCAATCAAATGAAAATTTCTTTTGATGTCTGTAAAATGAAAATGAGAGTTTAGGCCTCACTTGGCCTTTTACCCAATGTCTAAATGAATTCTATTGCGAAACATTTCACATTAATTATCAGACTTTCAAAGTGAAATGTTTGATAGTTGACTTAATAAATACATGAGTTGTCACAAACACATAATCGACAATTTAAGTTTTAATCAAGTTTTATTCTAATTTTATATTTGTAATTTCCCTAGCCCTATAAATAGATTTTTTTAATGTATGAATATGTGGGGCTTAACTAGAGGTATCTCTCATGGACCGTCCTTAGAATACAGTCATGTTTAAGGTGTGAAATAAATGCTGCATTATATAGAGATGACGGGATTAGACGAAGTAACAGGTCAAAACTATCAAACATATTATTTTGAAATCATATCGAGGATGTAATGTAAGACTCGAGACGATCATGAAAAGGTTAGGAGACCAATGCTAGATTATTTTAAACAATGGAGACTATTAAAGAACAAGATGAGCTTGAATATAACAACTTTGAATTGATAGAGTGAGCAGCTTATATCCCTTAGGATTTTAGAAGACTAGACACATCTCAACATGCCATGATAAGTACCATTCTTAATCTTTTCTTTAAGAAGCCAAGTGAATCTATGGTTTGATCACCTTCCTTCATGCACATGTTGACGACAAACTACATAAGAGCATTAGATAGCATCTATTTTTTTATTACATAGTTCTGATACTTAAGAGTAACTCTACCTGAGCCCCATATCACACAGGAAATCGTGTGGAAATGTCATAATGATTATTAAAGCCCTTATTATGAATGATTTGCTATAAGGAAGACTGGAATCTAAAGAATAGAATTCCTTTAGGTAATGAGCTAAGTAATTATTAGGACATCAAACTGCCAATTTTTCATGCGGCAAAGTAGAATTAAGAAGTTGTGAAAATGTCAATTAGAACAATAGGCTTGAAAAGAATGTAAAATTTCCAAAATCAAGACCTCAACAACCTTCCAAGTCTAAAGGTCTTCCATCTTTGAAAAACTTTTTAGATAGCTCCATCTGAAATGAGTCAACAAAAGTACCTTAGCTGAAGATCCACAAAAAATAAATGCAACTTTCACAAAATGAAGTGCATTGCAGTGAACAACTGAGCTAGATGCTCAACAATATAGAAGATCCGGTATTTAAGAATCATATTACTTAAAACATATAGCTTTTTCTCTTTCATGCGATGTTAATATAGAAGTAAATCAATTCCAGGGTTTAAGGCAATAACATCATGTTAGCTAATACTGATATTTAACACAAGACCACTCATCCATCTGAAAATGTAAATTTGGATGACGAAACAATGAAAGAGTTCTCCCACTAGAGACGAATTGGAGTTATTGCATTAAGAAAAACGATACAGGCCAATCCCCACCTCTTTCCCAAAGTCAAACCTCCCCTCCATGCCTCCCTTTCAAACAATCTTCATACAACTCTTCCTCAACTTCTATGGACGTTAATATTACATGCTCAAAATTCCAGGAAAATCCAACAAATAGACATAAAGATTGTTATAACCTTGTTACTTTATACAAAACCTGTACCTTTCTTCATAAGTTGGGTTTAAAAGTTAGGTAGGAAAATGTGCTAATAAATGACTAAAGTCATTCCCAATGGATAGATAAACTTTTATGTAAATCAAACAGTGATTTAGGATAAATTATTTCCTAATCATAAATAGGAAACAAGAGGATATCATGGATATTTATTTTAGGAAATTGTTGTGAATACAGAGTATTAATGTAAATAGGGGATATTGCTATAAATAGGAAATATTTTAGGGTCCTTAAAATTCGCAATTAGTTACCTAAAATTAGGCTGGGACTTGTGTATATATTCAAAGGGACTTGTTGTGCAAAAATAAAAAAGAGATTACTTCTTTTTTCATGGTATCAAAGCCCAGGACACTGTAACTCCTGGTTCCTTTTTCTGACACTTACTTGGCCTTCATTGCCAATAGTGCCTTCTAGAAAACAAATGGCTGAAGCTGTTATCGACAAAAACCCTAACATGGAGGTCTCTTCCTCCTCTGAATTCTCCTCTGTTGGTAATCCCAAAGTGTACACCCCTACCCATATTGGTGAGTTACAAACCTTGTTTCCATCATACCAACTCAATGGTAAAAATTACCTCCACTGGTCACTAATGGTTAGGACTTTTCTTAAGGGCAAGGGAAAGCTCTCACCTATTAGGACCTACTCCTGCTGTTTGGATCCCAAGTTTGGGGCTTGGGATGTAGAGGATTCCTTAATCATGTCATGGCTTTGGAACTCTATGAAGCAAAATTAGAGGCACTTACATGTTCCTCTCATCTGCTAAGGAGATATGGGATGTCGTTACTCAGTCTTATTCTAAGGTAAATGATGCCTCTCTAATTTATGAGATTAAGACCATAATCTCATCTATTAAGAAAAGTTATGCATTCTGTCACTAAATATTACAATCTGATGCAGGGTCTTTGTCTTGAGTTGGATCATTATCAGAATCTTAAAATGTAATGCAATGATGTCAATGTCAAATTACAAAAGTTTGTAGAAAGGGAAAGAATCTTTGAATTCTTAGCAGGTCTTAATGTCAAATTTGACCAATTTTGGGTTCAAATACTTGGCAAAGACCCTTTACCGTCTTTAAATGAGGCCTTTTCATTCATCCGGGCAAAAGAGAGTCGGAGAACTATGATGTTGGAATCCAAGTCTACTGATAGCTCAGCATGCGCATCGGTGAAAACCATCAAAGATGCCCTAACCACCAACAACAGAAACTTCAAAATAAGGAAGTTGTCTAGTGCAGCTTTCGTAAGAAGCCTCGTCACACTAGAGAGACCTACTGGAAGTTACATGGGAAGCCACAAAAAGCACAGAAAGAAGGGGCTAACGAGGATGGATAGGCCAAAGCCCACTTCACTGAGCCTACAAACTTTGGAGATTCTATTCAAGCTATATCAGAACCAGAAGGACTTAACAAAGAAGAGATTGAGAGCTTAAAGAGCATTCTAGATTCCTTGGAAGGTGCTAGTACATCATGTTCATTAGCCCAATCAAGTGATTTTTCTAATTCTCATGCTCTTAGTGCCTCATTTATGTCTCCTAGGGATTCTTGGGATCATAGATTCAGGTGCTACAAATTATATGACTACCTCCCATCATTCCTTTATTTCTTATAACCCCTGTCCTAGTAACAAAAAAGTTACAGTTGCAGAGGGCTCTCATACTACTGTTGCAGGTCAAGGAACCATTCCTTTGTCCCATAATCTTCTCTTGAAAAGAGTACTATATGTTCCCAAATTTTTTGCCAATCTTTTGTCCATTAAAAGATTTACCACAGACTTGAATTGCTTTGCCATCTTTGAACCTAATTATTGTGCATTTCAGGATTGGGAAAGGGAGAAGATGATTGGGCATGCTAAAGAAAAGGATGGACTCTACCTTCTGGATTCTAAGAGTGGAAACAAAACCTCACATCGTCCTTGACTTTCATGATCAGAGATACTCTTAACCCTATTTGGCTTCACCATTATTGGTTAGGTTATCCTTCATTTAGCTTAATGAGAACCATTTTTCCTAATTTGTTTAAAAACAATGATCCTAACAATTTCATTGTGATGTGTGTGAGTTTGCCAAATGTGGAAAAGAATAGTTGTATATTCTATATTCTTTGAATAGATAGTATACAGTATTATAACCTCCACTTATTTCTGTCTCATTGTTTTTGCAAGTCAACAAATCATTGAGAAAAGAACACTCAATTATCTGCTTTATGTGTTCCTAAGTGGATATCATAAACTAGTTGAAAATCCATGAAACTTCAAAGAACTTTTAAGGACAAACTAAAAAGTTAACTACAACCACATATCATAAGATCATGAGCCAACTATCAAGTTGAAATATAGCAAGTCTGACACAATAATAAGCTCTAATAACTGCTAAGACATCCTTAAATCCCCAAAGTATTTTTACAAAAGGAGAAAACATGTTAGGACTCCCTCCTTTAGAATACTAGGTTTTTACTATAATATTGCAATATATCGGTCAAGTGTTTTTCACTACCGAATGACAGTATACTACTAGTCCCTAACCAGAGCAGATTTGCTCCTCTCTCACTAACCAGAGCTGAATAAGCTCCTCAGAAGGTGATAAACCTTCTGTCACACTTCTCACTAATATTCTCCCCTACTTCATGCTTCTATTCCCCCCTTTTATAACCTCCCTAGTACATTCGGTTATAACTAATCCCTTATAGAATAATCTGCTCTCTCTCTCCTGAAGATCCTAACATTGCCGCCTCCTTGAAGAGCAGCCTTGTCCTCAAGGCTGAAGTGAGGCAATTTGTTGCAAAACACAGATGTATCCTCCAGTGCTGCTTGCTCCATGGTCTGACCCTTCCACTTGACCAACCATCGTTGTGTGGAGTCCCCAAATGTAGGTTCTATGCTGCTGGCCAACACCCTTTCAGGTTCTGGAAAATTATACAATTCCTGGTTCAGCTCCCCCTCCTCCTTGCTAGTGAGCTGAATCTGTTGCCCCTCCCTTATAGCCATTCCTTCAGCTGATAGAAAACTCCCACCTAAGATAGCCAGGAGACCCTGCCAACACTCGGAATCTTCATGGTATCCATTGCCTCTCTTCGGTGTGATTTGTAGTCCTGCATTGTCACAAAGTTGAGCCTTCTGTCCCTCATATTTGAATTGCATGGTTCTCTCCTTCCAATCCACCATGACCTTGCCTAATGTTTGTAACCAAGCAACCCCTAAGATCACATCCATTCCTTCTAAATCTAGGATATAAGCATCAGTAGTCCACTCCATTTCTCCCATCCGAATAGGCACCCTCATACATCTTCCTTTAGCAGCCACCTTATAGCCATTCCCCAAACTGATTCTCAAAGCTCTACGTAGTCCCACATTCAGCCCAAGACCACTAGCTAACTTCGGTGAAATGAAGTTATGGCTGGCCCCGCTATCAACTAGGATCACAATAGGGACTCCATGTAATTTCCCTTCCAATCTCATAGTTGGCTTTTCAGGTATCACTGTCTCCCTAGCACCGAAGACTCCCATAGCTCGACATTCTATGGCTGTCTCTCCTTCTTCTTCGGTTTCAGCCTCCAGCGCGATGATTTCTCCTTCCTCCGTCAACGTTTCATTGTCATCAAAAAGCAAGAGTCGCAGCTGTTTCTCGGTGCACTGGTGGAGAGCGTTTCTGTCCATCAGCTCGTGATAAGGGAGATGGCGTAGGCGCTTATTCCTCTCCGTCGAAGCCCTCCGGTCACCTTCCGACCGGCTTGCTGGGGTAGCGAGAACGGAAACTCCCATTCCGCGGTGCGCATGGGCGTCGGGTTGAGACCCGGGTGGCTCTCGGGTTCTCCCCGCCCCAAACCCGCCAGTCAACTGCCCACGACCCATTGGATGTGGGTGATCCGTCTTCCTACGGTTCGGCCTGCCCCGCCCATTGCTTCTAAAAAACCCCCCTCGGTTAGGAGTCCAAGCACGCGACCTAGATCTGATTTTTTTGGAACCTCCACCGTCGCCGCTAAGCTCATCCTCTCCACAAACTTCTTCTTCCACAGCCTTCGCATACTGATTCTTAAAGCTTCCTTCTCGATGGAGCCCCCATGGGCGTGGATGCGACACCCAGCTCTCCTCTCCATAACCCGCGATTTTGGTCTGTCCCGACCCTATATAAGCTGGATGAACCCGGTCATGGCTTCGAAACCCACCCTCACCGCTACCTTGGCCCTCCTCCGGCCTCTTGCCCAGTATCTTACTCATCTCCAACAGTAGTGCTCGTTGCATTTCCGCCATCGCCATCCGCATGGACGACTGGAGTTCTTCCATCCCAGCCTCCAAATGTGTCATACGAGATTCCAACACCTCCACTCTATCGGACATTTTGGTCGGCATCCAGGTGAGTTACAACCACTTCTCAAACCTCCACAGAAACTGATCCTCTCTCCCGGGGTTGGGAAATCCGGCAGGTCGGACCAATGTTAGAAACCAACCCTTAGACTAACAGGGTATTACAATATTATAGCCGTATAACAGTGGAGTATTCACCACTGTCCCAGAGAAATAGAGTATTTCTCCTAACCAGAGCAGATTGCTCCTCCGAAGATTGAATCCTTCGGTCACTCTTCTTACAAAATATTCTCGCTGCCTCTCTCTTCTCTGCCTACCCCTTTATAGACCCCCCTTAGGTACATTCTGTTATTCTAACACTTTGCCACCTCAGCATACTACTGCCCTCCTGCCCACTGTTCTTCTTCTAGAATTCTCCTTCTTGCCCGACGATCTTGCCCGACGATCCTAACATTGCCGCCACCTTGAAGAGCAGCCTTGTCCTCAAGGCTGAAGTGATGAAGATGACCCCAGTTCACATCTGCATCCTTCTCTGTAGCTTGTGCCACTGTTTGACCCGTCCTACCAATAGGTACCTTCATACACCTTCCTTTAGCAGCCACCTTATGACCATCACCCAAACGGATTCCCCTAGCTCTAGTAAGCACGGTCGTCAAACCCAAACCAGTAGCCAACTTGGGGGAGATGAAGTTGTGGCTAGCCCCACTATCCACTAATACAACAATAGGAACCCCGAAAATTTTTCCCTCCAGCCTCATGGTTTTGGTTTCTGACGTCGGAGCATTGTATACCCCGAAGACTCCCATAACCCGACACTCCAAAGCCACATCATCCCCTTCGTCTTCTTCCTCCATCTCCACTGCAACTATTTCCCCTTCCTCATTTAGAGTCTCATTTTTGTCCAACACCAGCAACCGAAGCTGTTTCTCGGTGCACGGGTGGAGAGCGTTGGTTTTTCTGTCCATCAGCTCATGATAAGGGAGATGGCGTAGGCGCTTACTCCTCTCCGTCGAAGCCCTCCGGTCACCTTCCGACCGGCTTGCTGGGGTAACGAGGACGGAAACTCCCATTCCGCGGTGCGCATGGGCGTCGGGTTGAGACCCGGGTGGCTCTCGGGTTCTCCCCGCCCCAAA
>JANKOD010000007.1:6921969-6951350 GCA_026284645.1 Erythroxylum acuminatum
TGGTTTTTGTGTGAATTGACTTCTGATTATTACTGTAGAATTATTCGAAAAGATTGCAAGATCTATTCAACCCCCCCTTCTAGATCGTTTACACCTCTTAGGGGGTATGTGGGTGTTACACTTTACACTTTGCTCCAAATAAAAGTAAACTGAGACATTAGTGCTAGAACAAGCCAAAGTGGATGCATAGATAGGGATCAATAGATTTTCCACTCAAAAGGGATAACCTCATTACAGAACAATTCCCCCTACTACAAACCTAATCCCAATAAGGAAGACACCTTAATCTAGTTGAAGAACAATTATTTAAATTTCACAAAAGAACTTATCTTCAATTGCTTAAGGAACTAGCTACTAGGATGAACTAACATATGTTAGTTTTGTTTAACCACAATCTACAAAGAGGATAATTTATCTTATGGCTAACTATTAAAGGGAGGCTTAGGAAACTTAATAGAGTACAAATTCAATTAAGCAATCTCAGTTACATACTCAGTAATCAAAGCATTAAAAACATTAAACATCTCTTCTTCAGTTGTCCTTTTTCCTCTTATCATTTGGCATGAAATTTGGACTAGATACATGATAAGCAAATCGTAGCACTAGTCAAAATAAACTAAACCTACTACTGTAGCAGTGGTGAGTCTAGATCGATCCCACAGAGAGTGTATGTAAAGTTTATGAAATGAAATTAATTAATGTTTAGGTTTTTTCTTCTTGGGGGTTTGGATTTTCAAAATTAAGAAAAATAAAATAAAGCTAAATTAGCTAACAAAAGCAATTTAAAGAAAACATGTAAAAAATGGTAAAAGTGGGGAATTCGGTAAGGACTCGATTCTTTGGTTCAATCTCGACCTATACCTTAATTAAACATATTTCAATGATTTATCTTTCTCAAACCTCTCTTAGTAACTATTAATATTGGGTTAATAATTAACTCGAGTTTTCCTTAAGAAAGTGTATAATCAGGATATGATCATTAATTATACCTAACTACCAAATAACCTAGGATACGATCTCTAGATTCAATTAGGCAATAGCATTACGAATTAGAAAAAACAATTAATCAAGGAAACAACCATATATGATGTGTCATTAGGTTATGTTATTCTTAATGATTAGGAATCATTAGTTGTTACACATGAATTTTAAATATAACAATTACATATTATATCGAAATTCAAGCAGTGGGTTTGTAAATAAACGATCCAATGAACGCATTAAATTCATCTTTTCACAATACCCGAATCTATAGACATCAGGTAACATAAACAATTTCTAAAGAGAGAAAGAAATAACAAAAACAGTCAAGGAATGCTTAACTGGGATATCGGCATCGATGTCGCCTCCGAACCGATGTCAAAAAGCTACCCCTTTATGGGTCTCCCAAGGTTGAGAGCATCTTCATTAGAACCAAGAGCTCCAAAAATAATTTTGCTTCAACCCCCCACAAGAGCCTCCACCGAAGACCCCTCACTCAAACTGTCACTATTGTTTTTGCTTCATTTCAACTGCTGTGTTGTTTTATTTGGCAGCTTCTTGGTTGTCTTCTTTTGGACTGAATTTGTTTTCTTCTTGCTCTAATTTTCTTCTTCTTACTCTATGAAGACAGGTGAATATTATTCTTCGATAAATGGCCCAAATATAGTGTCTTTAACTCACTTTAACTTCTTTGCTTCCGAATTGTGTCTAAAATCACATATAAGTCAAAGTGAGTACCTTGAACATTTTTATAGCAATAATCACTAAATGTTATGGAATAAATTCATAATCGATTAAGCACATATCAATTTTCCCCACACTTAGCTTTTGGTCATCCTTAGAGAAAACATTAAAATTAAGCTCAAAGACTCAAAAACATTTACTCAATTTCCATATTTCCTAAGAATACATAATCATAAGTAAAGATAAATGACTTAAAAAAATTATAACAAAAACTCAACATTCTAAGATTTTACTCATGATCAATCAACATTCAATACCTTTAAAAACCTTGCAATCTAATGGTAGACCTGGAAAATGTGTTTAACTAAAATATATCCCTGGGTATACTCAATACCATTCATGATTATAACAATCCACAAATTTGCATATCATTTCATTTCTCCACCACTAAAGGTCATATGCAAAAATCATGAATCAATGGACTTTTCAAGGTTATAGTGCGGGTAAAGATAAAGAGAGATTTATTTGGGTAAAGTAGCATAAAAGTCATCAAAGCTAGTGAAACAAAAGTAACACTTAATGTACATCAAGTGCCAAAAAAACAACATTCACTCATATTTGTGTACATCAACCATGATGAATGCAAAAATGTTCATAATTCAAAGTCAAACTCATATAAACAAACCACATGAAACATAAATCACTCATAAAAATTGATCATAAACAAGATTTTGTAACCATAGGTAGCGACCCTTGAATGCAACATCCACCTCATAACCAAGATACTCAAATAAAGTATTCATTATAACTTTAAGAGGAAAGACTAATAATAAACAAACAACACGTATGCACTGCCTCCTTGATACTTTTATTTAAACATATACTTTTTCTTTTTCTTTTTGCCTTTTTTCTTTTTCTTTTTTTTGGTTTTTCTTTTCTCTTTTTCTTTTGCTTTTTTTTCTGTATATAAACATTAAAAGAAATTACATTAACACAGGAAATTCAATGATAAGACATAAAATAACATCTCAATATTATACCAACCTACACATATGTACACTCTCAGACTCATACTTTTGTACATCCACAAACTCAACAATCACAAATGCTCCACTAGCTTTATGGCTTAGGTTGGACATTTGGTTCAATTTAAAAGCATATAATGTTGTTTATATAAAAAGAAAGGTATAAAGCTTAAAAGGGTTTAACAAGGGAGAAATTATGTCAATAGGGTAGGCTATTTGGCTAATGTAGTTTGGAAAAGCAAAGAATACCTAATCATCTTTTGTGTTAGTGCATGTGATAAAAATGTGGTCTCGAATAGAAAATCAAGGCAAAGTTAGGATGCATATGTCATAAAGGTCACACAAAAACAAAGATAAGGAGACTGATGTGGATGTATCAGTCTAATAAGGCTTAAAATCTCACCAGCTTTGTCTACTAGTGGTCACTACTCTTCTAAAGATAATGCACATTGACCAATCACAAGAGCAAAAGTACATGCTATGGTTTTTATGAAATTCTCTATTCAATTCATTCTCTACTCGTGACTATACGGTCCTAAAAGCAACAGGAAAAAAGAAAATGATTGTTTTTTATTTTTTATTCTCTCTCATTTTGATTGAAAACTTAAAAATAAGTAAAAACAAACAAACTAAACACAAACATGTGTAAAAAATATATAATAAGGAATCGTGATAAGAAACTTCTAATATGTACCTGAATTGTGATAAGAAACTTCTAGTCTGTACGAGAATTATTGTGTATCCTACAAGCTATCATGGAAGTAACTTTGTTGATTATTCCATCCATAACTAAAGTTAGGTTGATTAGTTCAACCTTAGCTATAGGATTGAGAGTAAGAGTTAAAGAAAAAATTACTTCCATTCATAGTTTTTATTTTTTTATTTTTTTATAATCACAAACACAAAACAAACAAATAAAAAGATCACGAAATAACTGAAAAGAAACTAATTACGAAGAAATATATACATAAACACTAATTAAAATCATAAACAAAAACTAAAATTCCGTACTTCTCGGCATTGACGTCAAAATTAACAAACGCGTCGTAAGACTTACTACTATAGTTGTGGTGAGTGTAGGTCAATCCTATAAAGAATGTGTGTAAAGATTATGAAATGATTATCAAACAAAAAATCAAGACAAATAAAATTTGATAATAAATTTCAACTATGGCATCTAGTTGAGTAGATTATTACTAGATTTTTTCATTATCTTTTAGTTACCTATTAAGTGATGATCCATGATAATCGCTTAATTTTTATATTTGCCTAATTCTTAATTCCTATTCTTCCATGAAATATAGTAATTAAATAATTGACTTATCCGGAAACTCATTTACAGGCTATCAAGATTGTGTAATAGATTATAAATGCGTTTACCCAAGCGCACTGTTCCGCATTATTTTGCTACTTGCTCCCCTTTCGATGATCTTTATACAATTAATTATGCTTTGGATTAAATAATGGGAAGCAGTGGTGGCAGTCAGTTCAGTAGGCCCGAGATTTCCATTACTATGTCCTTATCCACGTGTCACCATCTCAATCACTTCTTGGCTGCATTCCACGTCAGCATTCCCTCTCTCTATCTTCGCCCCTCTCTCTGAAAAGTCAGTTTGCAAGTAATCCCCTAACAAAAACTCGGCCTTTCCGATCACATCTCCGTCTCTGTCCTTGGTCCACTTTTGACTAGTATGGGAAGGATGGGCGCGAACCAGAAGACCTTCTCCGCGAATCCTAATGACTATAAGCTTCTTGAGGAGGTTGGCTATGGCGCAAGTGCTGTTGTCTATCGAGCGATCTATCTTCACTCCAACGAAGTCGTCGCTGTTAAGTGCTTGGATCTCGATCGCTGCAATAGTAATCTGGTCTGTTCAGATCCTGTTTGCTTTCGAATTTCATTTTGATCTTATCTTGACTTGAGATTTGACGTGAATTTCACTGAGTTTTTGGGATTGAGGTGTAAATGGGGATAATGATGAACAAGCAATGTTTTGGAAAAAGAGAGTTGTTTATTGCTGAAGTGGGCTATATGCAGCATTTTTCATCGAAATGTTATGGTGTGGAAGAGGAGCTTTTAGTCTGGTTTTAATTCCATTACAACATCTGATCTCTTTTCTTTGGCTTATCTATGTCAACATCTGTTTTGAGTTCCTTTCAAGTCTTCGATTGATGTTTTAACTCTTTGCATCATGATTGATGACCCTTTCTCGGTTTAAGCATTTTGTTCCTCAAAATCATGTCATTAGTTCATGCCTCAAAATCATGTCAAAATTTTATTAATCATGTCATTAATAAAATTTGTACTGTAAATAAACTTCAGCTTGAATTTTTCAACTTTATGTTCCCAGATTAGGAGCCGATTTGGGGTTTCTCCTCCTTGTACTGATTCTGGGGTTTTGCTCCTTGTAGCATGTTTTTTGCATTTTTCATCTGAATGCTACTCTCATTGTAGAACATTTCATGCTTTTTAATACAATTATATTTCCAAAAAAAAAACTTTGTTCTTAAACTTTGAAATACCATAAGTATTTAAAGTCCTTGCCTTAGGAAATTTTGAGATGATCGAGGAATTCATGACTTGTGGGTTTATTACAAACCCCTGGATCACCTGTTTATTATTAGCTCTTGCACTTTCTAAAATTTGTTCATGAATTACTCATCTTATTACTCATATTGTGTTTGTGGGGAAATTCATATTGCTATTATTTACCCCTTAAATTTGTGCAAAATTATGCAAGCATTTTCTATCTATAAATTTCCATCGTCTTGATGATAATTCTTTATTTCATTCTGTTTCATATTTCCTTTGGCTGCTATCTAATGTGATATATTCTTTGTAGGATGACATACGCCGGGAAGCCCAAACAATGAGTTTGATAGATCATCCAAATGTTATTAAGGCATTTTGTTCATTTGTTGTTGGCCGGAATCTTTGGGTGGTTATGCCATTTATGGCTGAGGGTTCTTGTTTACATCTCATGAAGATTGCATATCCAGATGGATTTGAAGAAGCTGCTATTGGTTCCATCTTGAAAGAAACTCTCAAGGCTTTGGAGTACCTACATCGACAAGGGCATATTCATAGGGATGTCAAGGTTAGTGTATTATTTGTGTGGATTTTCACTGTATGAGGGGTTTTATGTTCCTTTCTCTTTTTAACAACTTTTTGCTGAAGATGTTTGTTTTCATAATTGTGATTGTGTTTACAGGCTGGGAATATACTACTTGATAGTAATGGGGTTGTAAAGCTTGCTGATTTTGGTGTTTCAGCATGCATTTTTGATACGGGTGATAGACAACGTTCAAGGAATACTTTTGTAGGGACCCCTTGCTGGTAAGTTCAGTTAGAGGAATTCTTTTCCCCTTTCGTTTCTGTTGATGCATCATTGAAACTAAAGTTGTCAGTCTTGCACCTTGTTACTCACAGGATGGCACCAGAGGTTTTACAGCCAGGAAGTGGATATAATTCCAAGTGAGTTCTATATTGTCTACTACATGTTTGCTAAATTTCATGGGAACAATTTATAACATGCCTAGGATATGGACAACTTTGCCTTTGGGACCAAACATATGCATCTTCAAGTTGCTATACATTAAGAAACATGTTTTATATACATGCGTCTGTGTCCATATACAAATGCATGCCTATGGTTGGCTTGATGGTTATGGAACTTAATGATCAATGCTACTCTTGTTTGTCACTTTCTCCCATATTTCACTGGAAAATTCTTTTTCTTTTTTTTCTCAACTAGTTATGCATCACTAATCTGTGTTTATAATTTGATCTGCAAAATGATGTGGTCGCAACTTTTAGAATTGAACAAGTAGGAAAAAGATCCCATTTGGATTTACTGCTTATTGGTTGTTTTTGTATTTATATAGGGCTGATATTTGGTCCTTTGGTATAACGGCTCTAGAATTGGCACATGGGCATGCACCTTTTTCAAAATACCCTCCAATGAAGGTAACTGCATTTCATAGTATTCGGAGCGGAGAAACTTTCTTTTAAGCAGTTTACTATAATGACTCCTATATTGTTTTCTTTTGCTGTTCATAGGTACTTCTGATGACCATACAAAATGCCCCTCCAGGGCTTGATTATGATCGTGACAAGAAGTTCTCAAAGGTACTGAAATTCTTTCCGGATAGATTATAAACACTTCTATTAATTTCCGGCACTAAATTATATGTAATAACTCAGTCCATTTTTCCTGTTGTTACTTAGTAAGATAATGAAAGAGCTTTGAGAGTAAGAATTTTCAATGATCTTTTTGGTTTCATTATATGGGGATTCTAATTAGAGGATTTCCAGTTGTGATCAGTCTTTTAAAGAAATGGTTGCCATGTGCCTGGTGAAAGACCAAACAAAGAGACCAACTGCCGAGAAGTTATTAAAACACTCATTTTTCAAACATGTAAAACCTCCCGAGCTTTCTGTAAAGAAGTTATTTGCGGACTTACCTCCACTTTGGAATCGTGTGAAAGCCATTCAGGTTATGACTCGCAGTGCTACTTTACTTCCGTTTCCTTTCTAGAGTTATCTGAGGCAATCTTCAAAATTTGCAGCTTAAAGATGCCGCACAGTTGGCTCTAAAGAGGATGCCTTCTGCTGAACAAGAAGCCTTATCCCAGGTTAGAAAAATGCCTCAACATTAATTAATTCAGGATGAGGAAAGAATGTTTCTTAATAGCGTTACAACTGACTTGCCTCTATATGAGGATTGATTGACTATAAATTGCTCACTTTCCACAATTTCCTGACTTAGCTTATAGATGATTTGGAATTTGTTTCCTTCTATGCTTGACAACTTGAGACCAGAATTCACACTGATCAGAATGACTACATTAAAGTTCATCGATGATTTTTCTGCACATTACCTATAATCCTATGAAATTGGAAAAATATCTTTCACACCAAAGTAAGCATGTCTTTCTACCACTAACTTTTTCCATGGTTGATATCAGAACCATGGGTATTCAACCGCTCACTCAAAATGAGGTAGACCATGATAAGAGTAATAGTGTGTGTGGATTTATTGGAATTTAATCAAAGTTGCAATTCTAGGTCTGTTCCGATAACAAAAAGATAAAGCAATTATACAAAAAATTTTGAGGAAAAGCAAAACAAAATTCTGTGTTCAAATTCAATCTTTGTATTAGTGGAAGTATAAAATATTTGGAAACTAAGTTTTCTAGTTTAATAAATTTGCATACTTTTGGGATCAAACTAAAAAATGCATTTCACATTTTTCTTTATATATTCTCAAGTTTCTTTGCACTTCAGAAAATTTATTTTAATTACGATATTTATCTTGATAGTTCCTTGTTAGGACTCTCTCCCAGAATACTAGAATAACACTATATTATTGTAGTAAAATTGTGACGTATAAATGTCACTACAGTATAGGAATATTGTATTCCTCCCTAACCAGAGCTGAATAAGCTCCTCCCTAACCAGAGCAGATGCTCCTCAGAAGGTGATGATCCTTCTGTCACTATCTTCTCACAAATATTCAGCCTTCCCTTCCCTTGTTCTCTTCCTCCTTTTATAATCTCCCTAGTACATACGGTTATAACTAACTCTTGTTCTAGAATGATTCTTTCTCTCTCTCCCGAAGGTCCTAACAAAACATCAGTTAAAGGAGGATTACATCTTGATGAAAAAAAAAATTCTGTTGAAATCTTTTTCCAAATATTAACCTAGGTCCATTGAAGATGTCTGTTAAACTCATTGCATAAACACCTGCTTTGCATGGTTTGTAGAGGATGTAAACAACCATGATCACAAAGAATTAAGAAGCAAATTGGTCATCAAATACATGTAACTATGCATAACTTATGTTAAAGATATATACATATATAGTGGTGAAGAAAATAGAACAAAAATGGTAAGAAGTACATAATAAAATTGTGGTTTTAAAAAAAGCTATGGATAAAGGTTGATCATAAAAGTGTTACAAGCTACTTACCAAATGACACTCAACTATTCTTTTGATTACTTTTTATAAAATGCTTTCAACTGAAAAATGTTTATGAGCTATAAAAGCAAATACAAAAGTAATAGAAGAGGAAATAAGCATGAGAGATATAAGTGATGTAAAACCATCTAAAAAGAGATTTAGCCATACATATGTTAAGTGCATAGCTAAGTTTTAATTGTTTCATCTAAATTCAATTTCTTAATAGAATTACTTGAGTTTTACTATATGTTTACTTCTTTAGCTAGCTTAGTGTTTAGGCACGAATTATAAGTAGGACTATGCTTCATCTTTGCACTCTTTTGATTTGATTTTCATCATTAAGATTAGCCATATATACTATCTCCTTGTCTCTTTCTTTCACGTTTCAAATCTTCTTGCTATCTCATGTTCTATTTCTCTCTCAATTTCTTAATTATAATACTATTTTCTTATTTCTCATTTATTTCTTTTTCTCTTGGTTGTCCTACATCACAGATAGAGATTAGAGAAAGCAAAAAGGCAAGAGAGAAATTCATTCATATAACATCTAATTATCAGTTTGGGTTTCAACCTTTGAAGACTTGTCCTCTAATTCACACAAGAAATATATTGCAAGTTATAATCAAGTAAACTGAAGGGAATGGAAGCTTACCTAAAAGGAACAGGAAAAACCTCCCAAAACTATTGGCACTGGATATAAAAAATTACTATCAAGACCTTTTTGACCTATATATGAGTTCTTACAACTGAATAGTGCTTTGTTACTATTCTTCCCATTTTTTGCTTTGATCAGCAATGAATTATATGAAAATGTTTTAAACCACAAAAATTTCAAAAAATAGCTCCAAGCATACCTCATCAATCATCCCTTTTTCGAACTCAATCCATGCAGTTGGATGTTTGCATTCTATTAGTTCCTTGAAGGACATTCTGGAGATAAAAGTTAAATCTGATCATCAAATACTTAACAAAGGCCGAAAAATACATAAATATTCAAAGGTCATAAAGGCCAAAGCAGCAACCAAACATCAAGAAAAACAATATGACAATATTATTACAGAATATAACTAACTTGAAAAGTACAAGAACTCTAAAAGCTTTCTTTTTTCATTTGGTGACCATCAATCAGAAAGAATTCATAATTTCTAAACATCGACTTTGTAAAGACATGTAGTCTCCAATAACCACAACAAATTTTGGGATTCAAACTAATTTGAGCAAAAAAAACTTGTAATGCAATAGTTTTTGGATAACTAAACCAACAAAGGCTCAACCCATGATAACTAAAATGCCGATACAAACAAGACTGTTTCGGTTTCCACATACCAAGACTGGAAGTAAATAAACATCAAGAAAAGTATCCCGATAAAGCTCCATCCCAGCCACCATCAATTCTAAAAGAAAATATAATCCAGTTCCATAACAACATTAAAAGGGACTGGCGAACAAAACACTTGTATACTACTTCAAGAAAACACCCATAACTGAGCTCGGTTTAATACCAAACACAACGAAATACTCGAAGGAAGCCGGTCATTCAAAAACCTTAAAGGAAAAGTAAACAGTTAGGCATACCCAAAGAAGGGAGGGACTTCATGGTAAAAAGGGTCGCGAACAATGGTGTCCATAATATCAAAAAGCAGTACTGGCAGCTTTCTACTGCCATCAAATGTGCAACTGGTGCTGACTGTGAAAGAGGCAGCGAGGGTCTTCTGGGTAGGTTGGGGATTTTGAGCCATTCTCTGGACTTTTAGGAAGGGTTTCACAGGAAAATGCACTACATGTGGATACGCTATTCTCAGGTTCAGTGCCATTTGTCCATCCAAAAGTGTCACAAAATAGGCGATTATGAAGTTGAAACAGTCTGAATGATGGTCACAGAGCAATGTCAAACAGGCAAGCATGTCATCGAAGAATTTGAGATAGCCTTGGATGAAAACGTAATTTCAATTAAAAATTTAAAAATAAGGATGACCCACCAAAAGAATTTTAAGAATAATACCTTTACTTCAAATATTTCTAAATTAGTTTACTTGTTATCTATAAATACATACATATATATATATATATATATATATAACCAACCAGGGATAACGTTATTTGTACTCCTGCACCTCCCCAAGTCTCTCATTTCAGCGGAACTCTTTTTGGGTATTATTATTATTTTAATTAATGTGTTCTTGGGTTATTTTTAATTACAAAGAGGTTTTGGTTAAATTAATTTAAGAGTAGCAACTGTATTATGGTAATGGGTCAGACCAGATGACTCATAATATGTCGGGCCCAGACCTAGCCCATGGTTTGGCTCCAAGCCCCCAACCCGACGGGCCGAAGGCAAGCCAAGTCGAGCTAGCCCGATTTATTATTTTTTAAAATTTTCAAAAAATGACGTTTTTGATAAAACAACATTGTTTTGTCGCTCTTAGTTGAGCCACGAGTTGAGGTGGGCCTAAACAACCTTAATTAAGCCTAGCTCGCGGCCTAATCAACCCAAGCCTGATTCGTTAACTTATGGTTGAGTCAGGCCCAGGCGGAATTGCCATGCCTTTACTCAAGTGAGATATAGTTGTAAGTTGTAACATAGTAATTCTTACTAGTCTAAGGAACTAGTATTGATCGCTAAAAATTATAGTAAAATTAAAGCATAGAAAAATTTTAGGGAATATCTTACCTAGATCTAATTTATTTATCAATTGTTTTTATCTTGATCATTTCTTTAATTTGGTGTTTACGATTGTTTATTTATTTCTTTTCAAATCAATTACCTATTTTGTTAGATTAAAGTTATTACTAATATTTACAGTTATGTAGGTTCAACAATCAACTCACCTATGTTGTACTATAGAAAACAATAGGTACACTTACTTGTGTGATTTCTTTGGTATTGTATTTTATGTTTTGTATTTATTCATATTTACAATATAGACATCAAGGTTTTCACATTGTTGTTAGGGACTATGATATTAAGAAAGCTTATTTTTTAAAATAATCTAATCATTTTTTATTTGTTTCATTTTTAAAATAGTTTTTCATGATCTTGTGGTTGTGGTTACATTGCAAGTTCTTTGGTGTATGATTAGGAGTAGTCCTTGGCTACTTTTTGAGCTAGATCCAGAAATCAAGCCAACATTATTTAGAAAGTTGACAGAGAGACATCTGAGAGTTCAAATGTAATTAGCAAACATAATGACAAGATAGGGAAATTGTATAATGGGGGTTTATGCTAGATCCTCGTTAGTTAGGTCTGCATCTAGCATTGGTAGGTTAAGGGTTAAAGCAAACAACTTCAAGATAAAAACCTAACATGATCTAAACTACCTAATAATTGCTACAGTTTGATGGATTACCAGATGCAGATCCCAATGCTCATATTCTTATTTTTTGGAAATCTGTGACACATCATCATCATCATATAGTCTTAACAGTTGCCATCAAATTGAGGTTGTTTCCTTTCACATTAAGAGACTGAGCTAATTCATGGTTCAAATCACTACGTCCAAGATCCATCACCATATGGAAGAGACCGACTAAGAAATTATTAACAAAATACTTTATTTTAGCATGTATGATGAAGCTTAGGAATAAAATTTTCTCCCTAAAAAAACTAGAAGGTGACACTCTATATTATGCTTTAAAAAGATAGAAGGAGCTATTGAGGAAGTGCCAATACCATAATAACAATTAAAGATAGAAAAAGGAGGAGAAGGTTGCGATGGAAGAAAAACAAGAGAAGAAGGAAATAGGCAAGGTGGAAGAAAAAATTCAAGGGGAAAAGAAGAAAGCTATTGAAGAATATAAGCTACCACTTCTGTACCTAAATAAGTTGGAGAAAGATAATAAGGAAGACCAATTTGTATGTTGGTTTTTGAAAATTAAAATAATAAATTCATTCATAAGCCACAAAAGGCATTAAAAGGGAACATTGCAAGGTAGTGTTAAGCTAGTACAGTAAATATACAACACTATCTTTTCTAAAAGACATTGGGAATAAGCTGAAGTATAAGAGGTTCGATTGTCTTTTAGATTAAGTGCTTAGTGTTTTAAAAAATTGGTAACCTATCAAGGTTTATTTGATCTATAATAGATCCTATGAGCTAGAGCATGCTTGTCAGTTTTGATCTTGTTTAACAATCTTTGATTCCTCTTCATCCATATTACATAGACTAATCGTGACAGAGACCACTTCAACCAGCCATGATCGTGGCCTGTGGGGCCACGATTCCTAAAAATAAATATAAGGAATTGTGATCAATAGCACATCTGATTCAAGCTTGAGTAGAGATTGTATTAGTAAGATTTGAAATATCATTTCTTAAACAAGGAGGGATTAAAGAGGTCCAATTGTCAAACCAAAACCATGTATTGTCACCATTCCCCACCTGGATATTGATGAAAGGATACACAACTTGTCTCTTTCGTAACATTTGAATGAATGGCTAAGAGTGCTCTTTTCTTTCAAAAATTTGCCACAAAATAGATTTTTTACGGTAGAACGTATTCATCCATTTGCTTCAAATAGTTTCTTTGTCTTTAAATAGCCTCCAAATCATTTTGTCCACTTGTATTGTTTGAAATGTTTGGATTAAAGTGAAACCAAGTCCCCCTTCATGTTTTCTCTAACATAATTGTTCCCATCTAATTTTAGTACCTCTTGAGTTGTCACTCTTGCCAGACCAAAGAAGGTTTTTAATACATTTCTCAATCTCCTTGTTGATCCTTTTTGTTAAGATAAGTGTGAGCTCCAATGTGTGTGCAGATTATTCAGCACAGAAATGATAAGTTTTACTCTTCCAATATGTGAAAATGCATGGTTCTGCCAAAAGTTAATCATTTTCCTGTACTTTTTTAAGATCATCAAACAATCTTGAAATTTTAGCTTTCTAGAAGATATGGGAACCCCAAGATACTTGAAGGGTAGGCTATAGATATTCAAACCAAATATTTCCTTAAGTTGTTTAGTGTTGCTTATATTAAAGGAGAAATAAGTTTTGCTCTTAGCAGGTTGCTACTTAAACTAAAAGAACTACAAAAGCAATAAGAGAGTGATGTAAAGTAGAAATGGAAGAATGATTTGCTCTATAGAAAAGTAAAAGGTCATCTGCAAAACACAAATGGGTGAGAGAAATCTCTTGCATTTGTGATGGAAGCTAAAATCTACACATCTAGAAGTATTGAGGCATAGAATCTTGTTTAGTATTTCCATAGAGATGACAAAAGGTAAGGAGAAAGAGGATCTCCTTGCTTTATTCCATTAGACCCCTTCAATTGTTTAGTAGGGGTACCATTGATAAGAATACTTTATGAGGGGGTAGAGATAAAAGAGTAAATCCAATTAATGAGGAAACTGGGGAAACCAAACCATTTCAGGTTGGTTAAGATGAATTTCCAATAAATTCTATCAAAAGCTTTAGAGAAATCTATTTTAGGAATCAAATATATGTAAGAAGCATTAATCTCCCTCAAATTCTACCAAAGTTCAGAAATTCTAAGACAGTTTCAAAAAGCAGATTGCCTATGATTTGCTACGTAGTTTGAAAAAACTGGGCATCAAATCCAGCGAAATTTGGAGCCTTCAAAGGATTGAGAATGAATTGCACTGATTTGATTTCTTGTGGTGTAAATGGTTGTTAGAGCTTTAAAAAAGCATCTTCAGACAAAGAATTAGGAGCACCAATTAACTCTACCAGATCCTACAAACTAGAAAGATCATAATGACTAATAACTCCATGCAGATTATAAAAGTATTTGAAAATCATATCCTCCATAGAGGATCTGTCAGTCACCATTTGATTATCAACATTCATAAGACCACTGATCTTGTTAATGTTTCTCCTAACGACAACATAATTATGGAAGATTTTGGTGTTGAAGTCACCCTCCTTCAGCCAAGTGATCCTAACTTTTTACATAATGATGATTATGAAGAGCCTTATTATAGATCTCCAATTCACTAGCTTCCACATTTCTTGATTGGTCATTTCTATACTAATATTTGAATTAATTGAAAGTGAATAACATAGTTGCAGCTAGCATAGGCAAGTACGAGTCGATCCTATGAAGACACTAAATACTAATAATTACTCTTCTCCTATTATCTAGCCTATGAATTGGATATTTGATTTTTAATTAAAACTAAAACTTAAAAAATAAAATAAAATACGAAACAATAATGAATGTAGAAGACTAAGGAAATTCCTTGAAAAACTCAATATCAAATATTAATTCCTTGAAAAACTCAATATCAAATATTAGTGTCTTGGTGATAAATCTCCTCAAATATCATTAAATAATTAACCTTCTATCATGCAATTATTTTATTGATTATTGGACTGTGAAAATTCCTATCTTATGTCTCTCTCAAGACTTTTAACAACTAATCCATAGGGTGATTAACTGAATTCTTTCTCATTAAAGTTCCTAGGATTGCATTATCAATTTATGAATTCCACCATTAGGTTTAACCTTAATTAAGAGGATTTATGTTAACCTACCTCTAGGTTTGCAATCAACTTTTTTCAATTATGGTAGATCTATTCATACACAAGACTTCTTAATCTCAATGATATGAAATCAGATTATATACTAGTATTATGAATCTGTTAGAACATGCATAAAACACATTAATTGAATCATAATAGATCAATCAAAATAATTGCATTAAGTATAAGAATCATGATATATTGTTATCCCAACTAGGGTTCATCACACTTAGACACTGAGTACGTTTAGTTACAGATAATTGAAAACAAAATCAGAGATAAACATGAAGAAAAAATAGAAAACAAAGGAATCATAATTATAAATCTCCCTTTCTCTTTTATTGAATGTTCTTGCAAGTTTGAGGTTTGATGTTGCAATCTATTTGATCTTTTGATGATTTCTTCATGTTCTTCACGTCTTTGAATCAACTCCAAAAGTCTACTCTTTTATAATCTTCCTACATCTGGAATCTACTCCAAAGTCTACTATTTTATGTTTACCTTCATTTTTGTCCTTTTGTAGTGATTGTGACGTACACGGTCACTTACGACTCCGAAAACACCCCAAAATGTGACTTTACACATTCACAAAGTCTTATATTATCATATACATGGTTGTTTGTGCCCAAGATTCTTCAAATCTTCGTTTTATGTCACGATTTCATCTGAATTTGTATCCTTTTAATCCATGAAGGCAATTATAACCTATAAATGTACTTGGAGAGAATTAAGCACTAAGAATACAACAAAACTATAAAATACTAAGCAAAATTCATCAAATATGGGTGAATAATTATAGTCAAATACACATCTATCAAACATCTTTACACTTAAGCTTTTTCTTGTTCTCAAGCAAATCATAATCTAAATTATTAATTTTACAACATCTACCCTTTATTAAGTTTAATCTGTCCATTCATACTCTAAATCATAATACAATATTAATCAAATTAACATGCAATTGGAGTCAAGTTATCCTAAAACTAACTTCATAAGTCAATATTAATAGTAATCACGCCATAGTCTCATTGAAATAAAAAACATAAACCTTTACATCCTCACCAAGATTTCACTCAATGCACTTAAGTGTTTAAGGTGAAAAGTGTCAAACTCTTAAATCAATGCACAGTAGAACTCTTACCATAAACTTGCAGTATTATCACATCTTCATCACTTATATGTAAACTAGAAACAAAAATTAAAAGGTCTTTATAAGATTGTAATGGGGCTTAGGTACAATGTGATTAGGTTAATAAAAAGGGTTTATTGAATGAAATTTACTAAAGAGACATTACAAGAAACTTATTCACAATACACACAAGTCCTTACATTGTAAATCCATTTATAATATATACTTTTCTTCTTTTGCTATTTTCTTTTTTCTTTTCTTTTTTCAATAAAAATAATTTCAAGCATTCATCATTTACCACAATTAAAGATATATTAGACCTTTCAAAATTTCAAGTTTCAAACATTTAAGTACTATAAATAACCTTCAAGTTCAAAACAATAAAAAGGCTTTAAAAAATAGGATAAAGGTTAATAATTTGGGTTATAGTAAATGAAAACGACTAAGGCTCAAACTTTTATTGGAAATTAAATAAAGTTTCCATTAGCCATAGCAAAGTTACCCCAATATTACAATTGGTTCACAAAAATGGTATAAATGACTAAATTACATTTCAAAAGTTACAAGTTCCATCTATTTCTAATTCTAGTATATATGACATACTAAGTAGATTTTGCAACAAGTATGGCTTGAATCCAATTTAAGATTTCTTCAACTAATTGATGCTTGCTTACCTCCTTACCTCTATAGATCCTCTTGTGTCTTTCTTTCCATAGGGAATAGAATGTTATTGTAAAAGTTGTTTTTGTAAATTGCTCCATCTTGCACATGTTGCTTTACAATACATGTAATCCATTTAGAGTTATTGGCAATTCATAGGAAGAATAATAATTTATTAGTAAATGCAAGATTCTGCTAAACACATCTTTGGAATATCTATATTGGAAAGACAAATTTTCCCTTTCTTCTTCTACTTCGTTGCATAAAACATATATTTGGTCAAATGAGCCAAACCGTTTGTTTTTGGTTCTGATCCTGTTCTTGGTAACTAGTTAGGTGAACACTGATGTTTTTGGGTTTAAGGAGTTCTTCTATAGGTGGTTGAACCAGGGTACATTCTCTCCCTTAGTCTGTAATGCTTTATAGCTTGACTTGTTGGTGAATACTCCTATTGAATCTAGTTTCCAAATGACACTATCCTCACTATACCAGTGGGTGATCTAAGAAAAGTATTCAGTTAGGAAGTTGAATCCTTTAAAATTGCCACTCCATCTTCCATCATGCATTAGTGAGGATACTCTAGCATTAAGAGGAACTATGTTGGCTAGTTGTTATATTTCACTTCTTAGGAAAAGAGGATAGTACTCAAACCAGTTGTTAAACCATACTTAAATATCCTCTCTATTACCCAACCTGTGCTTAATCCAAGGGTACACAACATTTCTCAATTTCTAATATATGTGAAGACCATGAGTATTCCTTGGTAATTGGCATTTGCTAGCATTTTTCATTTCTAAGATAAGTTTTGTGTATCCATTTTATCCTAATGGCATTCTTGTCTACATATAGCCTCCAGATATTTTTACACAGAAGTACTTTTTGCATTAGAGGAATAGAAATTATCCCTAATCGTATCCAATTCTTAGGAATTGTCACTTCATTCCATTTGACTTTAGCTTTCTTGGAATATTTTGTTTTTCTAGACCATAAGAATGCTTTCATGATATAATCAATCTCCTTAATTACTTTTCTAAGTAGGATGATGTGAGTGATCCAATGAACATAGATATTTCCAATGACTAAAATAATCAAAGTGACTCTTACAGCTAATGATAGATATCTAATTTGCCAAGCATTTATTCAGGATTTGAATCTTTCAATAAGTGAGATATAATTTGAATACTTAGGTTTTGCATACAAAATTAGGACTCCAAGATACTTAAGTAGAAGATCTTGTAACTACAACCCTAAAATTCTACATAACTCATTAAAATTCCTCACATCTTTAGAACAAAACAAGTTGTTTTTTTTCTAGATTTTTTTAAGCCCTAACCAGCTTGAATACAACTTGAGTAGATATTTTAACATCTTCATAGAATGAGCTTCAACACCTGAAAGAAGGATCAAGTCATCTACAAACATCAAATGGGTAGGCTTGTAATCTCTACATTTATGATGATAATGAAACATGCCATAACATTTAACTAACTTGTTAATAATTATAGATAGCCCTTCCATAGCTAAGGTAAATAAATAAGGAGATAGGAGTCCCTTATCTTATTCCCTTAGCACAATTTAGAGGCTAAGTAAGGGCTCTATTGATAATTACACTTATTAAAACTGACTTAATGCACATCAAGATCCAATCTACGAAAAGTGTAACGAATTTAAGTGCTTCCAAGCAAGATTGTATAAAATGCCAACTCACTATGTCAAATGCCTTATAAAAATTAATTTTCCAACAATAATTGTTGATGCTTTTCCCATAATTATATTCTCTCAAAATCTCCTACATTTGGAGAATGTTATCTCTTATGGATCTACCCTCAATGAAAGCACCTTGTGCTAAATTCACCATTATCTTTAAAGCCATTTTCAACCTATTAGTAAGAAGCTCAACAATTCTCTGTAAATCATTTTGTAGCTTGAAATTGTCCAGTAATCCACCAAGGAAACAGGATTAAGTTTCTTAGGAAATAGGCAGATGTAAGTGTGGTTAATCTCCTTTAACATTTTGCAAGAGGAAAAGCACTCTTGTACTGTTTTTGTGAACAAATTGCCAGTTATCTCCTAGGTTTATTGAAAAAATCAGGCAATGAACCCATCAGGCCCTGGTGCTTTAGACGGGTGCAAACCAAACATCACTTTTTTTATTTCTAGGATTGTAAATAGGGTTATTAAAAGCCCTTTTATATCTTGGGTTAAAGGAAAATCAAAGAAACTTTTTATATTTTGAACATAATCGAAGTTCTGGACTACACCCATCAACTACATGGAAAAACCTCTAATGAGCTTTAATAAAGAGGATTGATCATTGATAGAGTTACTAGAATTGTCTTTGAGCTCTACAATCTTGTTCTTATTTATCCTTAATAATAGGAAAGCATGGAAAAATTTAGTATTTAAGTCCCCATCTCTTAACTACGTCATACAAGCTTTTTACTACAAGATGGAGTTGTGTATATTGAGGGCCTCTAGATGTTCTCCAAGTCTCTGGGCTCCAATTTTCTTTAAGTGATTATTGTATGGGAATTTGTAACAAACATTTTGAGCCTCTCTTAACTTTTGTTAGGTCTCCCTTATCTGTTTGGTATGAGAGTTAGTAAAATTTTTGATAGCTTGTTTTACCCTTTTCAGTTTTTGCATCAGCTAAAAAGATTTGTAACCATTCACATTCTAGTACTAATAGATATCCAAAGTTTCAAGAAGCCTTTTTATTGCATAAGCCCTTTGAAGAATTTAAAAGATACCTTTGAAATCTTAATAGCTTGGATATTTTAGATGACTATGAAAGAGTGATCTAAAAAGGAACATTCACCAATATAAGAATATGAGTGCAAGATTAGCCAATCTTGGTTGACTAATGCATGGCTAAGCTATTTTCTTATCAACATGTGTCCTTGTTGTTTATTAGACCAAGTAAACAACGTCCCCCTAAATCTAAGATTAGTAATTTTCTTTTTCTAGAACAGGGGAGTTAACTCTCTCCCTATAATTGTGTGAAAGCCCTTACCTCCCTCTACTTCATGATCTAAGAGTATGCAATGTAATGACTAACTAACATCCAATGGTTGTCAATAGTAGCTTCAACAGTCTACAGATTATTCTAAAGGATTTCTCTTTGAAAGTTATAGGCATATACTAATGTGATATCAAAAGCTGAGTTTAAACTTACCATCTTACATTTCAAATGGATAAACTAATCACTTTCTCCTTCCACTTGCATTGAGATTTTGTTTGAATTATAAAGGCATAGGATTCAACCCTTGTAATTTTAAGTGTGATTAGAGATAGTTTCCCATTCTACACCCAAAAATTTTGAAACATCTGGCACATGAGGTGATTTTATTTTTGTTTGTAAAAGCCCTAATAAATATGACTTCTTCTCCAAAATAATCTCCCTTACCATTGATTTTTTAACAGGGTCAGCGACCTCTAACATTCCGTACCAAAATAATCAGGGGGTGTTTCCCCTGTGGATTTATTCCTAGCCTTTCTTGTAGCTAATATTCTCTTTGAGTTAGTTGTTGATTCTTTAGTTTCTATAGGGATCTTTAATGCTCTAGTTTCAACTAGGAACTCATTTTTAGAGTTAATCACCTTTACAATCTGATTGTTTGCCTCCTTTTCTTTTCGTCCTTTAGGATTAACATAAGTGTGCTCAGTTTCTAGCATATAAGCAAGTTGAGTTTTAGTCAAGTCCATAACACCACCAGCTTCCACTAGTTTGTCCTAATTAGGTTCTTTTGAGTTGTCTAAAGTTATCAACTCATATGCTCATCATCCCAAACTGTTTTGAATAGTTCCCAGTTGGTTTCTATAATTTTCTCACTAAATAATGTTTCATGGATAGGTTTTGGGTACTTCAAACTTTTTGAGTTCCCCATCATCTCCAAGCTTCATAATTGACAACTTATCTAGCAATTCAAAATTCCCTTTTATCTTAGTGCAAATTTTTGCAAAACATATTTGCTTCATATTAGCAATTTGAGAGTCCATACAAATAGGTTTTCCTAGTAAGCTTGCTAGATTTATTAAGCCCTTAATTGTCCAAAATTCAAGAGGCATATTATGGAAAGTGACCCATAAAGGAAAGGCATCAATGTTGCCTCTTTAAAATTCTAAACTTGGCTTCCATTTTTGAATGAACATAGGTTGGCCTTCCAGTAATCTCATTTAAGCAACACTTATTTGTGAATTTGAAGAGAAATGAATCATCATCCATTACCATTACTTTCTCCAGTCCCTTTCTGCCCTATTTGGCTATAACCTAAGCATGTAAAATAGAAAAAGCAAGCCTTTTATTGCAAAAGAAACCCACTAAAGCCAATGACCATGCATTTGCACCAACTTTTAGAAGCTCAATAAGAGGTGTAAACACTCCCTCTTTCACAACATTTTGAAAATGTTTCAATTATCCTTTGTTACACTGAATGTGTAGTTTATTTTTCTAAGCCCCCTCAAGCTACTTAGAATTAGTTCTGACACTCTCCTCGTAGATTATTGTAGCAAAATTTTCTCTTGTTTTATTCCCATTTAGAGATCTGGTTAGTTCTAGGAATTCTTCCAAATTCAAGTTAGAAAGGGAGGGAAGCCCCTCTTTCTCTATATTCCAAGCATCTAAGAGGCCCTCTTGGTAGAAGGGAAGCTCATCTATGAAAGAAGAAGCACTATTCCAGGATAAAAACTTACTAGAGGCGGGAGATTAGTTTCCAAAAATGGAAACACTTAAGGACAAATGGGTAAAAGCAGATAGGGAGAAAGTCTAGAGAGAGATTTTCTATGTGTTAAGGGTTAAATTTACTACAAAAGGATAAATTATGGGTAAGGTAATTATCAAAGAAATTGTCTTAAACAAATTGTTGAATCTAAGTGCCTTTCATCATTCCAATGCTTCTAATTTAACAAAATATGATCTCAATATGAATAATAAAAGCAAGTTCTAGAATTATTCAACTATGTATGATAACACATTTGAACAAATATCAGAGCTTAAATTTTTTTGAAAATTTTGCTCTTAGGCTCAAAAGCTCATGAAAAAGATAGTTTTATGTGTGTAAATAATATGCAATTTTCATTTAACTTGATTATTTTAATAACTACTAACAATATGACATAAAAGCAAGTTTGTTCTAACTATCATCGTTTTGCATACCAATTCAAATCAATATTCAATAATGAAAGTATTGATGGACAAATTTTAAGTAATTCAAAATATTAGTTAATAAAGTTTAATAACAAAGATTATAATAAGCTTAAGAATTTCATTAAAATCGTTAATCCCTTTCTTATACTTAAAATTGTACATTGTCCTTAATGTATACAATATAAGCACATATGTTAAGTGAGACGTGGAGGTTGGTACTTCCCTAAGAAATACATTTTGTCTGATTTCTGATTTTAGGATTGTCCATTCGATACTAGATACCAACATCTTAGCAAAATACAAATAAAAAGGATAAAAGAAGAAGAAGATAAACATAATAATAGAGAAGATAAAAATGAAATATGAAACCAGAAATAGCATAAAATTTAAAATAAAACCTATCATAATTCATAGGCTGCCTCCTATGCAGTCCTTATTTAACGTCATTAGCTCGATGTACCCTACATGTTTACCATCATTCCAGATCTATGATCAGTGACTTGCTTCTATCCGTTGCTCCATATAGCGGATTTGTAACCTATAAGCAAGTCACATGTTGCAAGATAATGATAAGAGCATAATTTATCGAATTAATAAATCTTATTGACTGTATTAATGCACTTTGTAATGAAAAACTATTAATAAAATTAGGGGTAACAAAACTCCCTTAATCATCTGTCAACACATATAGCTTGTGTTGGAGGAAGTGGGAACCTTTCGTACTTAAGGTGACTACTAATGACTAATCAGTAGTTTACTTATTTAGTTCCCACTTTTGTCCATTCTTTTTCTTCTTCTTCTTGGACAAAGGTTTCTGGCTCGTCTTCTTCTTCAGTTATATCTTGCCACTCCTCTATTTCCTCTTCTTGGACAAAAACTACCTCTTCTTCTTTGTCTTCTTCTTCTAGAAGCTCGTTTCCACTCTTAAGGGTGATTGCCTTTCTATGATCTTTAGGATATGTTTTAGTAGTGTTAGGCAAACTCCCTTACAATTGATCAGATAATATGTTCTCCAACTGGTTCGCCCGATTCACCATATTTTGTATACGAGCCACTATCCTCTAATGCCTTATGTTTGATTCTTAAATAAAGTTGGTCATAATATCTTTCAGAGCAGCAGTTACATCCTCTCCTTCTTAAAATGCATCTTCATTCATAAAATCGATCATCATCTCTTCTTCACTCTGACACTTGAGGAAGCATAGATAGTACGAGGTATTATTTTCATCATATTTAGGTGAAGAAAACCTCTTCTTAAATTCATGTCGACTCACTAGACTCTTGGCAAGGTATTCTACTAATAAATCTATAATACTTTTGTATTGTTGCTCTTGTTATACATATTCAGTTGGAGCATAGTCATTCCATCCATACACATAATGTTTGGTCCACTTTAAATTATACACATTCTTGTATGATGCACTTTGAGTTTGGTTGTACATGTTTGGTTGCTCCTATATGTAGGTTGGTTCCTAACATTTATGACTGTAGTAATTACTCCCAAAAATATTTCAACACCGTATGGACATCAGTTTAGCTCTCAAAAACATGTAAGGAACTAGCTCTTTCCAATATGGTGATGTTAAATATTGCGAATACTCATCATAGCTGCAATAAGAGTATTGACTGCTCCATCTATCTATTGTGAGTTGTGACTATGATGTTAAATCTCAATAACCTAACAATAAGTCATAAACTCAAAGTCAAAGTAAGGAAGTTCAAAAGATAATTAAATGAATACCTAATAATACAAAAGGATACAATAAAAATAAATAAAAAATAATGGTTAGATTAATAGAATCTAGGCTTTCCTAATATTACCATCCTCGATATCAGCACCAAAAGCTTTATTGGTCAATTATATACCAATATTTTAATTAATCACAAGTGCACGACGTAGCTATAGTTAGCACAGGCAAGTGCGAGTCAATCTCATGAAGATAGTAAAGACTATTAATTGCTCTTATTCTATTATCTAGCCTACGAATTGGATATTTGATTTTAAATTAAAACTAAAACTAAAACTTAAAAAATAAAATAGGAAACAATAATGAATTTATAAGGAAATTACTTGGAAAACTCAATATCAAAGATTAGTGTCTAGGTGATGAATCCTTCTAAAAATCATTAAACAGTTAACCTTTTATCATGCAATTATTTTATTGATTATTAGACAGTGAAAATTCTTATCTTATGTTAATAACTCTCTCAAGAATACTAACAATTAATCCACATAGTGATTAATTGGATTCTTTCCAGTTAAAGTTCCTAGGATTACATTATCGATTTATAAATTTCGTTATTAGGTTTGACCCTAATCTGCAGGATTTATGTCGACCTAGCTCTATGTTTGGTATCAAGTCCTTTCAATTATGGTGGCTCATTTCATACACAGGATTTCTTAATCTTAATGATATGGAATTAGATCATACTAATATTCCGGATCTGTTAGAACTTGCATAAAACAAATAATTGAATAACAATAGATTAATCAAAATAATTGCATTAAATAAAGGAATTATGACATTTTGTTATCCCAACCAGGCTTCATCAAACCTAGACATTGAACACATTTAGTTACAAATGATAGAAAATGAAATCAAAGATAAACAGGAAGAAAAACAAATAGAAAACAAAGGAATTATAATTCTAAATCTTCCTTTTTCTTCTATTGAATATTTTTGCAAGTTTGAGGTTTGTTATTGTAATCTATTGGATCTTTTGATGAATTCTTCATGTTCTCCATGTCTTTGAATCAATATCATCCCTTCTGTAAGCTTTATACATCTAGAATCTACTCCAAAAGTCTGTTCTTTTTTGTTTACCTCTATTCACATCCTTTTATAGTGAAAACTAGAGTTATTGGGACATACACGGTCACTTAGATGGTTCCAAAATCCCCTAAAAATTGTGACTTTAAATGTTCACAAAGACTTACGAGGCCACATACATAGCTGTGTATGTCCAAGATGCTTCAATTCTTCATTTTATACCGCAATTTCATCCAAATTTGTCCCCTTTTGGTCTATGAAGGCAATTAAGACCTATAAATGTAGTTAAAGAGAATTAAGTATCAAAATACCAAAAAACTAGGCAAAATACTTCAAACATAGGGGTATAATTGTATTCAAATATGCATCTATCATTTCTTAAAACTAAACTACCAGGATTTTGGTAACAAGCATCCTGAGCTTTCCTCAATTCCTTTTTAACATCATGCAAATTAATCAAGTGTTGAATATTGTTCTACTTTGTGGAAATATTTTAGTTTGTTTATGAGGATCTGAAGCTTTTTCATGACTTTATAGGCTTTGCATCCATGGATTTTGCTACTTCAAACTTCATTCACTATTTCGATGAACCGTTCTTTTTTGGTAAGAAAATTAAAGAACCTGAATGGAGCTTTGAAAGTGGTTGAAGAGAAAAAGTTTTTAACTTCAAAGTTAAAATGATCAGAACATAAAGGATATCCAAAATAGGAATAAGAATTGGGGGAATTGACTCAATCAATGTTTATTAATAAGAATTCTATCCAATTTCTTCTTGATGAAACAATTTCCATGCTATTTAGTGCACCAAGTGAAGAAGCTCCCAATTGATTTAAGATCAGTTACCTCTAGCTTAGTTAAGGCATTCTCCAACTCCTTGCCAAGAGTGGATGAGTTCACCTTATCTCCTTGGGCTTTTGAAGGATATATTACATAGTTAAGATCACCTGTAATCACCCAGGGCTTATGCATTAAGCTTTGAATAGAGTACATATCTTCCCAAAGTTTTGCTCTCTAAAATTCAAAATTAGTAGTATAGATAATAATAGTGACAAAGTTAATCCCTAAGTTTGCAAGTTGGCAATCCAAATGGATATATTGTTCAGATGAGTTTAAAATAGAAACCTGCACTTTCCTTTTATTGAAAGTGTAAATCATTATACCATTGTAGTGGTGAGTATGATTGGAAACAAAATTCTAGTCTTTTTCCAAGAATTTCATGAGATTGTAAAGCTTCTACGCTTTAGTTCTTGTTTCAAGCAATCCAAGTATAATTGGATTATTTTCCAGAAAAAATATCTTTGACTACCCATCCCTTGTCAGATTCATTTAGGCCTTTAATATTCCAAAAAACCATACTTATAAAAATATGTAAGAAGTGGGGTTACCAATTGTTTTTGGGTTTCCTCCCTGATTTTCTATTAGAAGTTGGGGCGAATTGGTCAATATGCTCCTAACTTACATCAAGGAGATCTTATTGAGGTCCCTCTTCTTCTTGCTCACTATTAATATGGTTTAAATAAGGTAATCCATTCTCCTCATCAGGTTCAAAATCTCCAATCCTCTATTTGGAAATCTAGACCTCATCTTTTACTGTTAAGATTTTCTTATTTTTAGGGATAGCCTCAGAGTTGTTTACTTCAATGTTTTGTGGTATGAGAACATCTCTAATCCCTGTAAGTTTAAAGTAGTTCCCTGAGGAGAAAAGTTTTCCTATAAGTCTTTAAATATATTTTCCCATCTAAGGTTTCCAATTGTATGATAACTGGATTTCAGCCCTAATTATTTCATTGACAACATTAAGTTTCATAATAGGAAAAGTATTAGGCAATGCCTTTTTAGGATTAATCTCCATACAAATTCTTACATAGCAAACTTTTTTAAGTATAGTAGTAACTGAATCCAAAGCTATAGGCTTCCTAATAGAACTTGCTAAAAATCTTAAACCATCCAAAGTCTAGTATTCAAGAGGTATATTGTGGAAGTTAATCTGTAATGGAATGGTATCTATGCTAGCTCTATAAAATTCCAAACCTAGAACCCAATTTTGGATGAATATAGGTTGTCCTCCCATATGCCACGGGACTGATTCCATAATCTTACATATGCTGTCCCCATCTGAGGATTTGAAAAAGAAAGTGTCTTCCTCAACAAGCAAAATTTTGTCAAGACCTTTGTTCCCCATTTGGTTTGAGCCTAGTTCTGCATAAGAGGGAAAGCTAGCCTTTTGTTAGAAAGAAGTCTATTAGAGTATTACTCCAGTGTTTAGCACCTTCCTGAAGAATATCAAAAGCAAGAGATACAATGCCATTAACAAAGGTAGCAAGAAAGTATTTTGGTATTTTCACTGGAAGATTCAGTCGCTATAATATTTTTCTCCATATTTTCCTTGCTCTATTCTCTATTTTCTTCTTGCTTAATTCGCTCACAGTGATGACATCCATCAACTCTTACAAGGATGGGAAATGGTTTTACAGTTCTCCCAAAGGAGAATAACCTCTCTCGAAGGCTTCCATGAAGCTTCGTTAATAGGAAAGTTACTTGAACTCAGCCTTAAGCCTACCCAAAAATCTTATGCAAATGGAAAGTTACCATGTATCCAAGAGGGAACATTGTTCATCTTAGAGGGAACACTTTATAAGTTCTTAGAACTAATCAAACAATTACATAGTAATTTACCTTTTTTGAAACTATATTGTAGATGTCATAATACAAAGATCTCCTTTCAAACAAAGATAAACTAAAAGAAGTGTCAATAGTGACTCTGAATAGGGAGTGCTCTTGAAACCTTCAAAACAAGCTTCCTTAGAAGACAAAAGATCCAAGGAGTTATATTATCCCTTTGAAAAATTAGCAATTTATATATTAATAGGGAATTAAAAGATTTAAGAGTTGGAATTAATCTTATACCTTATAATTTGTTTAAGAAATTATGATTGGGTGATCTAACCTAACTAGGGCAAGCCTTCAATTTACCAATAAATTAATTATCCTAGGGGTATAGTGGAGGATGTGTTAGTTAGGGTAGGTAATTTTTTCTAGTCGACTTTGTGATTTTGAACATAGAGCAAGACATAGATGTGCCTTTGATCTTAGGATGATCCTTTCTAGTTATTATTAAGACTTTATTAGACGTGCATGATGGGAAGTTGATCTTAAAGGTTGGGAATAAAAAACAGAATTTAAGAGATTCAAAACCATAAGTCCTTCTATTAGAAAGCATGATAATTGCCTTTAATTTATTGTGATTGACACAAAAATGTCTTCTATTGTATAGTAGCCAATAACAAAAGATATCATTGAGTATATGTCATGTAAGAAAAAAGTGAAAGACAAGGATAACCCCATCTTAAGGAAGCATAAGACAACCTCAAAAGCTAATGAACCTATTAGGAAGAAGAAGAATGAGGTAGTTACTAGACTTTAAAAGGGTAGTGTTAGCCGTATAAGTAAGGAATCACCATAATAAAATTTGAGTAAGAATTCCAAATAAATGACTCATAAAGAAGTAGTTGTTGGGAGCAAACCCAATGTTTATTTGCTTTTGATGTTTTAATTTAATTTTTTTTATATTTTAAGGTCTTTTAATTAGTATTTTTAGGATGTTGTTTAGTATATCTTAACCGACTTCACATGGATGAGTGCTTGGGATTAGTGTAATGTGAGTTTTTTTTATTAACATAATACTAACACACCCCTGTGTACCTACCATATTTATCAAACAAGCCCCTATGTCTACTCTTATGTTCACCATAGTAATTTATAGTTAAGAACTAAGAGTAGTGGATTTGAACACGATATGAATATAGCCCTGTGTGGGACTTATATAAAAGAACACCTTAACGTGTCCACGTCATGTCCATATTACATGAAAAAGTTGTAAGTATCAGTTTCAAACATAAGACTAACACTCCACAACGTAGCTCCCATGTCCACCTTAATTTCCAGGTATGCTGCCGAAGAACATGCCCCCATGTTGTTTATGTAAAAATTCTCTAAAATTTTTCATCTACAATATAGGAAAATAGGATAATATGTTATGTCTATGTTTCAGTGACATATAGAACCTAAGAGCATCCTTTTTGAACATAGTCATAGCATAACTTTATGTACCTACTGATAAATTGCATAAAGGCCATGCTCTTCTAAGCATAAAAGGAGTTTTGAAAATTTTATAAAAAGATATCAATAAAAGATCGCGTCATCATCATATTCATTTCTTATAACTTTTGTTTCTTTATTTTTGATTTAATACATAATACGACATTGTGTCCTATCCGTATATACCCTAGGTTCTGAAAACACTTAACATTTCTTTTCCCATGTTACCATTATCCATCAAGCATGCTTTTGTGTCACACCTATTTTGACCCTATATTCAATTTAACATAGACACAATATGCATGTTATAAACACGTGTCTACCATAGAGAGAAACATGATAAGTTGTCTTATAACGTAACCATTACATAGTGTTAGTAGTGTGCCCTAGGCCAATGAACATTTGTGATTCATGTATTAACATTATGATTTGTTAATAATATATTATG
>JANKOD010000007.1:6962631-6982762 GCA_026284645.1 Erythroxylum acuminatum
TTGTGGTTTAAGTTCCTTGCCCCCCCCCCCCCCCAAGACTAAAATCCTGGATCTGACACTGCTAACACTTACCCTTAAATCATATAAAACATGATTAAAGCTCATATTTCCTATAATACAAGGAATATAAAAGCTATAATTGTCTTTGAGTTTTGGAGGCAATCTATTTTGGTTTGCTACTTCTCACTTCTTAGTCAAATTTATAACTTCCTCAAGCCTTCTATTGTTAATTAGATAGTATCTCTTTTAAGAACTTGGAAAAAGAAGGCATCTATTTCAAAGCATCAATAGAAGGAATATTAATATATATTCTACAAAGAACTTTCAAAACTTTACCAAATTCCTTATCTAACTTTACTTAAACTTTACCAAATATTAATTTAATGATGATGTTCTAATCTCCTTTAGGGATATGTTCTTGAATCAATGTTAATGTGATTTCTTTTGATGTTAATACATTGGGTATTGTGATTATTAGTTGTATTTACATGCTTTGGTAACAAATCGAGAGAGTAAAATGATAGCAAAATGATTAGATTGGGTAATGAGAGTTAAACAATTAATAAATCACGCAAATAATCAAATCGGTAATTTATACGAAGAGAGATCTTATGTGAAGATCCGATAGTTTATTAGAGGGCTTAAGATTTAATTGGATACACGTGCATTTTGTTAATTGAGAGATTGCAAATTTCATAATTCAATCAGGGGTAATGATTTAGGGTTTAATGATTATAACCTGAGAGCAAGTATTCCACCCTTTGAAAGTCTAGGATCGATATCGTATTAACTCAAAAGTAATCATATTAGTATTTGATGAAAGGATAAATCCCCCTTCTTATAATCAGCTAATCTTCCATGTGTGATTTTTGGTTGTTCATTGGTTGTACTTAATTTTGATTTCTTTATGTTAATTTTACAATTTCATTTTCAATCAATCCATATTCGCTTCTTTACTTTCCTGTTTAGTTTTCCTTTTCATTTTTGTTTTCCTTTAGGCCTTAGAAAACTTAGAATTCAATTAGTTCACCAACTTCTTGAGGGATCAACACCTCATATACTACACTCATGACCCGTGCACTTGCGGTATATTGAGGGATAAGAAATTGTAAAACTCTCCCACTCGATCAAGTTTTTGGCCTCATTGTTGGGGAGTTAGTAGGATTAGTTTAATTCTTTTAGTCTAAGGAGTTTCACCACTCTTGTGTCTGTGCAATTACATGAATACAAGAATTACTAGGAGTTCAAGTTAGACAGCGAAAACTTTAGAACTTGGCATCATCCGGTTAGAGTGAGCAATCCTAATAGCTAGACGTGAAGAAGAAGAGAATACCAAAGCAACCATGGCTGATGAATTTTATCAAGAGTTTTAATAAGCAGGAAACCAAGGGAAACAACTGTGGACCCTCATGGATTTCATAAGACTGTGGTTTAATGCAACCAATCAAGGTGTCATTAGACCACCTGTTTAAGCAGCTTCATTTGAAGTAAAACTAGCTTTGTTAAACATGCTGCAAACTAATGTTCAATTTTATGGGCTGACTATTGAGGATCCTAATGCTTATATAGTCAATTTCTTAGAAATATGTGATACTTTATGATATTATAGGATGTCGAAAGATGCCTTTAAGATGAGGCTCTTCCCTTTCACACTAAGGGATAGAGCTAAGACATGGTATCACTCATTGAGTCCTACAAATGTTACAACTTGGGAATAATTAGTGCGAGTGTTCTTAGATAAGAACTTCCCCCTCTCGAAGACTACAAAGATAATCAAGTAAATCACAAACTTTCAACAAAGTGATGGGGATTCACTTTATGAGGCTTAGGAAAGGTACAAAGATTTGCAAAGGAGGTGTCCTCATCAAAACCTACCTAAGGGGTTACTTTTGCAAATTTTCTATAATGGAGTGAACCTACCTCCCAGAGGCACCATTGATGCAGCATTAGGAGGATCTTTGATGAGGAAGACGGTGGATGAAGCAAAAGAGTTGTTGGAGGAAATGGCTAGTAACAATTGTCTTTAGATAATAGATAGGAATAGACAACATACGACATTTTGCGAGCAAAAAAGGAGCTTTAGCTATTGACCTAATTATGGAAATGCAAGCTAAGATTGATAAATTGACCCAACAGTTAAATAATATGAAAGCCTCTTCTTCAACTCCTGTGAAAGTTATTCAACAAAAATGTGAGTTGTGCGGACAAAATGACCACGACACCATTAATTGCTTTCTGATGAAAGACCATGAATCAAAATAAGTTAACTATACAGGAGCGCAAATTGGTCGAGGAGGAGGGAACAATCCCTACTAAACACATATAACCCTGGGTGGAAGAATCACCCAAACTTCTCATGGTTAAATAATACGGGAGGTCAATTCCGACATTAAGGATCACCTGGTTTCCAAGAGGAGAAACCAAACTCAATGGACTAAGTTAGATAAAATTTTAGAAAATATTGGGGGCATGGAAGATGCTCATAAGAGGTTAGAAGCAAAATTTGAAATGTAATAAAGAACCATGCCTCCTCCATACATAAGTTGGAAGTCCAAATGATCCAATTAGCAGACATGCTATTGATACGAACTGCAGGAAACCTGCCTAGGAACACCGAGTCGAATCCAAAGGAAAGGATAATGGTACTCACCCTATCTGCTAAAGAAAAGTCCAATCAAGTTAAAGATGATGGGGAAGAAAATAAGCAAAAGACCTATAAAAGTTCCCTACAAGTTAAATATAATATGGCTGAAATCAAAAAATATCAACCTCCGATTCCATACCCTATTAACGCAATGGGGAAATCAAAGGAAGCTGAATTTAATGAAGTTTTGGATATAATGGAGCAATTAAAAGTGCAACTCACTTTAGTGGAATCTATAAAAGTAAAGTTGGAGAGTGAATTGCTAAGCACAAAGAACTCCATTGAAGTAATACTACCTCAAAAGTAAGATGATCCCGGAGATCTTACATCCCATGCACTATTGGTAGTGTTAGAATGGATAAGCCATTTGTAGATCTAAGAGCTAGTATAAGTTTGATACCTTATACCTTGTATAAGAAAGTGGAGTTAGGTGAAACAACACTCACCATAATGAGTGTTCAAATAGTTGATAGATCAATCCACCAACTTAGAGGTGTAGTCAAGGATGTTCTAGTTAGGTCGACAGGTTCACTTTTCCCACATATTTTGTACTCTTAGACATAGAAGAAAATGTGGAGACACCTATTATCCTAGGGAGACCATTTTTTGCCACCGCCCAATTTATCATAGACATTGATGGGGCCATATTGACTCTGAGGGTGGGGGATGACAAGGTGTCATTTAAAGTGTCTAATATTAAAAGCAATTCTCTCAAATATGAGAATGTGATAAAGAGGAATGAATCTTAAGAAGAAGTTGAGCAAGGTTATACTTGTAAGGACTCACTAGAACGACCACAAAACTGGCAAAAGACTCGAAAGAAGAAGAAAATGGAAATTAAAGGTGGTAAGAAGCATAGTTTGGTAGCTCGTGTACAATTCATGAGAGTTATAATAGCACTACCATTACATGAACCATTTAAACCACTATGAACAAACAAAGAACGTCGAGCTAGCGACGGTAAACAAAGCATTGCATGAGAGATAACCCATGATTTTCAATCTTTAATTGTTCATCTTTCTTATTAGATTAGGTTTCCAATTCTGTCTATGTATGATTTTGAAATGAGTTGAACGCCTAGAAGAGATCAAGCATAAGTAGGACTTTGGAATTCTTACTTTTCTCTTTTTCATAATGGATGAGAATGGTTCGGCAAGGGAAACAATTAGGTGATGATGCAATTATAAGGTATGGAAGGACTTCGAGAGAGAAACGAGGAAAAGAAGCGAAAATCGAGAGGAATGCAAAAATTTCCAAGGCCATGATCGTGTCTTGCGACAGGGTAATTGTGTCGTACGTGAATTTCATGCAATTTTCTCCCAATTTTACATCTCCTACCCCCAACCTATATATTTACACTTACTCTCATTTTTCATACACATCTCATTCTTTGGGAAAAATTCATGATCTTTAATTATGTCATATTCAAAAAACTTACCCTAGAATTCTTCACCTCCCTCCAATATGAGCTTAGTGACCTTAAGGATCTATGGTTTCGGTTGCAGGGTCAACCATATGAGTTGAAATAAGAGATATTGTTTGAAATTAGTGAATTCCCTTAATCAACACAGTAGATTAGCACAATAACTTCTGTGCCACATGTTATTAAATTGAACTAACTGGGTTGGAGAATTTTGACTCTAAAAATGCCCATAATAACAAAATTTGTAGTCCCGAGCGGTTGCTATTACACAAGTTTATGTGTCAAATAGTGTTTGACAAAATTGAAATCAATAAGTGTTCGGTCATGGAACTTTTCCTATTGTGGTGCGTGGACCAAGCGTCCAAGTTTGCAACTTCACCCACATCTTTAACGTTATTATTGCTACTCCGAAAAAGAGAAGCAATAATCTGGGCATGGGGTATTTGGTTACAACTATTGCGGAGTATTATGGTGTCAATTGTGATGGACTAGCCGTACTTCTTCCTGAGTTTCTTAACACTTGTCACCTGATAAGACTTGAGATCTTGAAGTCCCACAATATGGAACTTCGAGACATCAACGCAAAATCTCATGTTAAGACCAGGGTGGGACACGCTAGTTTGAGCTCGGTGCCACCACAAGTAGAGGAGGAATCAACAAACAAAGAGTCATGAGCGAAAGAGACAGCTAGACGGGAGAGGTAATGGAAGCTATTTCAAACACTAACAAAGCTATAGCAAATAATGTCAAGGTGTTGAAGGAAATCGCGAAGAAGCAACGGAGGTAATGTCGAGATATATGAAGCATGCACAAATGCTTCGCTGCTCAAGGCGTGGAGATTTCACCTTGACACCATCGCCATCACCACCTCAATCACCATGATAGGTTCTTATGCTCTACCTTTATCTTCTCATTTATGTCTTTATTTTGTTATTATGTTTTTGTCTTATTTTTATTTTGATTCCCACCTTGTATATTATTTGTCCTTCTCACATTGAGGACAATGTGTTGTACAAGTGTGACGAGGTTGCATTATTTGCATTATATGTTATATTTTGAGTGTGAATTTTGCATATTATATGTTAGTTTTGTTTAGGTCTACATGATGTGACTCGTGTGAATGTGTCAATGGCTAGAACTCAACATAATCGATTTAGCTTTGAACATAATCTTTTAGGTTGCTAAGATTTATTAGCTTTTGAAATTAGTGTTTTAGGTTGCTTTGGTTAAATATGCGTGTTAATTAGGATATGATGTTAGTTCGTTCATCCTAGAAATTTATCACATTCATTTATAATTTTAGGCCAATTGAATAAGTAACATCGTTAGTATCTTTTCATGAGAATGATTAACTAAAGAAATGAGGCAGGCAAGAAAATAAAAAAGTGTTTTTGAATAAGTTTAGAGTAATTTGGAGTGGTTTTGACTAAGTTATGGAATGTATGGCAAGTAAGGCTCATGTTTGAAGAGTTTGAGGATGTGTTGATTGATTTATGCATAACACGCCTATGTTCACGAGGAACAAGCTAGTGTTGAGTGATGAGTAGGGTGTGTTGATAGTAAATAGCTTTATTTATGTATGTGCTAGATAAGGGATTTGCATATTTGTGTAAAGCACATGGCCATCAACACATGCTTATGTTGATGCCTATTTATTACTTTCCAAATCTCAAATTTTATCAACACATGCTTATGTTGATGCCGATATATTACTTTCCAAATCTCAAATTTAAAAAAGAAAAATTAAGTGGCAAAAGTGAGGAGTAAGATCTAAACAAACATAAGAGGAGACCCTAGAAATGTTGTAAGTACGAAGAACAACAAAAAGATCCTTTTGGAGTATATTTTAATCAGCTTTTAATAAATCATACCAATTTTTATATTTTTTAAAATTGAATCATAGACTATTATATTATTCCAAACTTTTGTTTTATGTTAGACCTTATTTAAAATAAGATTTGGCAAAATTGGAATGTACGTGACTTACTCTTATTTAGCAGAAAAGTTGTAAGTTACGTACAATCCAATTTTGCCAAATCTTATGTCACAGTAAGACTTTTCATTGAATGTTGACGATGACAATGAAACAATCAGTTCTTTAACACGTTTTTCTAAAAGTCGTTTAAAAGTAAAATTCCTATTTTTCTGTATATAAATATCTATTGTGACTAAATTGAATTAATTTAATATTCTGTCACAGTCAACAACCAAACGGCCTGCTGGGAAGACAACAAAAGCTAGAACAGCATCTACTACAGGAGAGTTATAAGGGTTTGGAGAGGACAGATTAGATTCCAGCATGTGTTTGATAGCAAAGCTCCGCAGCAGAGAGCAGAGGCTTAAACATAGTGATTAGTGATTACAAAACCAAAACATATTTGAGCTGTTAGAAAAGTGACGGCCTTGTTTGTTTGAGACTGGATTCTGCATTATCACAGCTGTCTGAACCTAAAGCAGACACACAAACACTAACACCAGTGTTTGTCGGTCTCCCACTTTCTTTTTATGTTTCTTTCTCACTTCCGTCCGTTTGGCTGAACAAAGGAAGAATTCTTTAAGCTCTGTCACCACAATTGAAGGCAAATCAAAGATAAGAGAAGCTGAGGAAGATAGCATTTTTCTATGGCTGCTAATCTTCCTCTGCTTCAAGTCCCTTCTTCAGTTTCCACCCGTTTCTCTCATCCAAAGTTTCTTGGTAAAAGAGTTCTAGTAACAAACCCATCTTCGTCTTCCGCAATCCTTTACGGTATTCAGTTCTCTGAATGTGAAGTTAATTTTACCTTATGAAAAGGTCATTACATCCATAACCCGAAAACCTTTTTCTTTCTTCTCTATTTTTTGGATTTTGCTTCTTTTTTGGTTTCTTTTCTTGAGCGTAGGGAAAACAGACGGAAAGTCTACGGTTGCATTAGCTTCTTCGAATGGAAGAGAGCCCGAATCAGTTGAGAGTAAGAGTGAGGAGAAACTTCTTGATGAGAAACGAAATGCTGAATTATCTGCTAGGATTACTTCGGGTGAATTCACCGTGCAGCGTTCTGGGTATTGCTGATTCTGTTTTATCGTTGATTATGTAGTCGCTTTCTGATGAACAATCAAATATGCTTCTTTGCTTTTTAAATCTGAATTTCTGCTGCTCTATGAACCAAAGAAACCTTTTTGTTGGCATTTTTTGTTTTGGTTTATGAATCCAACTATAGTGGAGTAATATATGGCGTATTTTTTAAAGAAATGGAAGCGAAGAATATTGCACCATTTATCTCAATGTTTTTCACTTTCAAATTAGGAAATGCTAATTGTTCGGCTTTTCTTCACTTTAAACTGCAATCATGTATGCTTGTTTTGAACTGAAACCAGGCCCCTCAAGAAGAGTAACGACATCATTTTGTCTTCTAAAACATCTTTTCCTCATATTTGATTAATTATTACCATAATAGGTGTTATTTTTTCCTATATCTTCATTAGATTCCCTCATAATCTTACTCTGTTATAGTTGATTGACTACGTGGTTATCTTCTCATTTGGTTTATGAATCAGTCCTCTATCTTTGTTGAAGAATGGATTGTCAAAAGTTGGAATTCCAGATGATGTTCTGGAGTTCCTATTCAAATGGCTTGATTCTGGAAAGGATTATTCGAAAATTCCAGAGGCTAAAGGAGCAATTAGTGCTATTAGAAATGAGGCATTCTTCATACCCCTATACGAGCTTTACCTTACATATGGTGGCATTTTTAGGTTGACTTTTGGACCTAAGGTTTGTTTTCTTGTGTCAACATTCTTTTGTAAGAACCACTCTTCTCAGTACTTAGATATGAAAGTTATGCAGTTTTATTTGATACTTATTGCTTGCAGTCGTTTCTAATTGTCTCTGATCCTTCAATTGCCAAACGTATACTAAAAGACAATTCAAAGGCTTATTCAAAGGTAATACTAATGTTCTTTTCACATTGTTTTTTGGTATTTGATGTCAATAGGAGCTTTCCTGATTTCCAATTCATTTGTAGGGCATCTTGGCAGAAATACTAGATTTTGTCATGGGAAAAGGACTTATCCCAGCCGATGTGGAAGTATGGCGTGTTCGACGACGTGCTATAGTTCCAGCATTGCATCAAAAAGTATCATCATATACTTATAACTTCATTTGTTGCTTCTATCATTCTATGTTATAGTGATTGGAAAAAGTTGACTCTTTAATTAGCTCACTAGTTGATAACTTTTGTTGCCATATGAAAACATCGAAGAAGAGTGTTTAGTTTCCACATTTTGAATTCCTATATATAAGAAATATAAATAGAAAAAAATAAAAAGATTACTTTTAATGGTATATAGATTGCCAAATTTGTGGCAATGATAAATATGAATCACCATTCATCACATATGGCTGCTTCAATTGGATTGTTTTTGGAATTTCCTTCTCTAATTGTTTTAATTTGCATTATCTTTTTCTTCATTCATTTTATTTATTTGTTTTCTTTTTGTAGTATGTAGAAGCCATGATTAGCTTATTTGGACAAGCAACAAAGAGACTTTGTAATAAGTTAGATGCAGCTGCATCTGATGGAGAAGATGTTGAGATGGAGTCACTTTTCTCTCATTTGACATTGGATATTATTGGCAAGGCAGTTTTCAATTATGAATTTGATTCATTGTCAAATGATACTGGGATAGTTGAGGTCTATTTCTTCTTCATAGTCTAATATTTCCTTTTCTAAATTTCTAATCAAAATTATATTGATCTACGCTGGAATTGTTACTATTTTTGCATTCCAATAGTTAATAGATTGAAATGTTTGAATTTTTTGGTTAGAATAGGCTGTCTATACCGTTTTGAGAGAAGCAGAAGATCGAAGTGTTGCACCCATTCCGATATGGGAGATTCCTATATGGAAGGACATATCTCCACGTCAAAAGAAAGTTACAGCAGCTCTCAAATTGATCAATGATAAACTTGATGAACTAATTGCAATTTGCAAGGTAATTTTATTTTCCATCCTATAAACATGGAAAATCACATTTGGCATGTTTTTCAAGTTTTTATATTCAGATTTGTATGTTTGTATGTGTTAGTGATTATGATTTGATTAAGAGGATTTTTGGAGATTATGATTGTGATTTGATTGAGGAGGATTTTTAGGGATTATAATTGTAATTTACCTTATAATATATGATAATCTATATAAACCGAGGGGGAGCTGCTGACTTCTATAAGCTCTCACAATCCTTCTTCTCAATTTCTCTCAATTCGTCATTCATATCATGATATCAGAGTAGGTTCTTTCTTTAATCTTGCCTCTAATATTTACCCTCATTCTCTCACAACCAGTAACCCATAGCCAATTTGCTGTTGATTAGTATCAACCTCTTCCATCTAACGTAGTTTGTTGTCTGATATTATTTTTAGGACTAGTTCTTGGAGTACCTTGTGATCGAGGTCATTAAGGTCCAATCTTTCTATTACTCTTAGAAGTATTTCATCCCACTCTTGGTCGCTAAATATTCCTTTATATGCCATTCTGCTACGTGTCGCCGTCGTGAACCAAAGCTGTGATACCAAATTGATGTAGGACAAATAGAAGAATTATTAACTAGTAGTTAAAACTCACAAAATTAAAAATATGAATGATATTAGGCTAGTATTTTAGGGTTCAATATGCTGGAAGTTAGGATTTTGGTTGCTGGAATTTTGTGGTGAACACAAAGAATGGGAGGTAGGAAACTAGAAATCACTCCTAAAGTCTAAGAATTACTCTTAGAATAGTGCATCACACCTTCTAGTTGAAAACTTATGTTTGAAGAAAAATTTCAGATTGCTTGTTATTGAAGGGCTGATTGCACACATATGTATAGAGAAGTTTTTAGAACCCTTATTCTAGTAGGAAAGAGTTTATAACAAATTTAAATCCTATTCTAATAAAAATTTTATAAGTCCTGAATAACTTGGATAACGTATCTAAAATAGAATGACATATTTAATTTACTACTACTTCCTATCTAATAAGGAATCCTAATATAATCTAAATTTTAGTTCTTATCTTTGATGTCAACTCAATTCCCAATCTTCATTCCACCAAATTAAAGCTTGTGGTTGACTAATCTTTCCTCTTTTATTTCTTTTATAGACTTTAAGTTCTTTTGCATCACTTACTAAAGCATTGTCTTTGTTTTTTCAAGGGATCCACTTTGGCTTCATTATTTTGTGAAAATCCCATTTGGTTTGAATTTAGCTTCAAAGGCTGCTGATGTTTAATAATTAGCATAATGTTTAACTTTACGCATTAAAAGCTTCTTAGAAGTTTTGGTACATTAAACCCTTTTGTGTTCATTTGGTTAAATTTTTTTATTAAATATGCTCAATTCACCAAGTTGGATATGAATGCATCACTCATATTCAACATGTAGCTGTCTATGTTATATTATGCCAAAAAAATGAAGTACAACTTGTTATGACTAAGTCGTAATTTTCCTCATGTTTTGTGGTGCCATGCACAGAGGATGGTAGATGAGGAAGAGCTACAGTTTCATGAGGAATATGTGAATGAGCAAGATCCAAGTATTCTTCACTTCTTGCTGGCCTCAGGGGATGATGTACGTACTTAGTTTTCACAGTAGTTGCTGTATCAGTAGAAGTAAATTTTCTCACAAATGATTGCAGGTTTCTAGCAAGCAACTCCGTGATGACCTTATGACAATGCTTATAGCTGGACATGAAACATCAGCAGCTGTCTTGACTTGGACTTTTTATCTCCTATCCAAGGTGAACTTTTGGTTAAATAATATTGGCATTAACGACTATTCTATTTATCTTCTGCGTACATGTTCAGATTTTATCATAATGAGTAATTATTACATAAAACTTGGCAGTCGTTAAATTATCTAGGCAGCATGTTTTTGCTTATTTGGTCAAAAGAAGAATGCTCTTTTTGTAGGATTAAAGACTTAAGGGGCTTCCAGTTAATGAAAAAGTTTCGTGCAAAATATACATTGTAGTGACACACTTAAGAAAGTTTTGTGGTTCAATTTTGTCTTTCCACACTTTTGTTCTCTTGGTCTCTTGGTTATTATCATTTGTAAGCCTATTTTTGACAATTTAGCCAATAACAATGATGTTATGTTATTTTGATCCCACTTAAATGTATAGGTGCATATGTGAAAATGTTCTTGCATATTATGATTGATTGATTAATTGTGTTAAGATTGTTTCTTATTTATGTTCAATTATTGTAGGCGCCACATGTTTTGTCCAAACTCCAAGACGAGGTAATGGAAATCCTTTGTGCTTAAACTGTATTGACAATATTGGACAATGCTTTAAATTTTCCCAAATTTTTCTTACATTCTAACTTTTTCTATTGCTAATAATATTCTTCTTTTAGGTTGACTGTATTATAGGAGATAGAATTCCAACCACTGAAGACTTGAAGAAACTTAAATACACTACGCGAGTGATAAATGAAGTAAGAGAATGATTATCATTCATTGATCATGCTTACTAATGTTCTTATTTAAATCCTCATGTTTTAAGATCCTTCTTCCCTATCTATTTGCAGTCTTTGAGACTCTATCCACAACCACCTGTCTTGATTCGTCGTTCTCTTGAGAATGACATGCTTGGAAAGTACCCAATAAGAAGGTTACTACAATAAACTCATAAACACTTTTTCTTCTTTCATATTCCCTTGTTAATCTTTCCTAGATATCCTTCCTAGTTGTATCAAGGCGAAGATAAAGAATAATATTATATGTAAATTAATCCCAAGTAGATCAAATGGATGCATAATTTGATACATAAGCATCAAATGTACAATGATATCTTGGAAGATGCTAAAGAAGAATGCGAGAAGCAAAATTTCAATAAATCTTGAATTAGTCATTGCCTTGTAGCACACGAGTGTTCTCAGAAATGTACTAAACAAAAACATTTATTACCAATAGATATTCAAAATATTCTATAATGACATGTGAACCTATCTTTTTTTGTGCGAGAGAGAGAGAGAGAGAGAGAGAGAGAGAGAGAGAGAATTGTGGTTGGACAATAAGATCATGTTGCTCCTAAACATGATTCAGCGAAGATGGTGTCTTTTGACCTAGTTTACTAATGTTTTAACTCATGGGAAAAATAAGAAATAAGTTCAAATAGATTTTGTGTTATTATATAGATAGGACTAGTTTGAATAAATCTGGCGTGGTTCTCTAGATAGGATTGTTTTATGTCCCAATAAGTAATTTTTATCTAGGTAGGATTAGTTTGTTCCTATTTTTATATCTATCCTGTATAAGAGAATGCAATAAAGGCATGATTATTCACTTTAAAATAGTATACATGTTGAGATCCAAAGTTTCTCTCGTAACGAGTCCTATCTTTTTAACAAGATAGGTAGACAAGGGAAGAAATCTTCTAAGCTCAGGGTGCTAGCAGAGCTACTACAAGCTTTCCAAGTGCAGGGTCCTATAACTAGATCCAGAATTTTGGGCCATAATAGAGAGATAGAAAGAGAGATTGCATTGTTTTTTTAGTTTTAGTGAAATCATTTGATAAATAAATTATAACAAATTATATTGTCAATACATTAGATTCTGCACTTAAATGTTGTTATCAAGTCTTAGCTATATTTCATGATCATAAATGGAAATTGTGGAGTGGATAGGGTCCCGCCGGCTAAACCTTGAGGTTTAAGGTATTGCCATAGATGATTTAGATTGTTCATATGTGAGTACTAAGCATCTTCTGTCAAGTTTAATTAATTTATGGTAGATCATAGATTAACTATGTTTCAATATATCCTGAATTCACCATGTCCTGCATTCAACAATTTCTTTTGAAGTTATTGAAAACTTTTTTTTTTCAATGACCTCTTTTCATTATATTTGATCATATTTTGTTTCAATTAAAAGTTATGATCCAATAATAATTGGTTATTGGTGTTGATATTATTTTTACAGGGGTGAAGATATATTCATTTCTGTTTGGAATCTACATCGTAGTCCACATCTCTGGGATGATGCTGACAAGTTCATTCCTGAGAGATGGCCTTTAGATGGCCCCAATCCAAATGAGACAAACCAAAACTTCTGGTATTTATTTAATTTATAGTGAATTCATCATTTTATACCAATTTTTAAATATTTTATATTTGGTAATAGATACAAATTTGGTGTGTATTTTTCATTTGTGTTGCATTACGGGGAATATTATCTATACATTTACATGGAAAGGTGTGCACAACTTGAAGCCAACCATTTTAATGACATGCATTTTACATATTTGGAAATTCGAGCAAAAAGCCTAATTTTGTTAGGATTAGTTGTTCTCTAATAATCACAATGCTCATGCCATATCTTGCTTTAACTTATGGAGGTTTCTTGGTAGAATTTGTGATTTGATTGAGAGGTGGTCATTGTTTGACACATTTAATTAATTAATCAATGCTTTGGCACAACATATATTACATTATTAGCTTTGTTTCATTTAAGACTGAGTATTGTATTTGCTTTATTCTAGTTCTTGTAAACATGCTAGCTATCATTACTTGCATCATTTTATTGTGATCACTACTAAATTAAAGTACCCTTTTAATTGATGTTTTGATTGAGCTCTTTGTGCCCTTTTGTATTTTTCTTTGAATGAATTAAATATTCATTATAAAAAAGAAGAATAAACAATAGACTCACTTTTTATTAATGTGGTTTTAGCTAACCGTAATATTCAATAGTACAATTCTAACATAGAAAACTTGCATGGGATTCATAACAAAACTATACTAAATCTCTAATCTCTCTCAAATTGTGTCGAGAATCCAAGAAGTAACCATATAATAAGTTTTTTTCCACTTCTCAAACTCATCTAACCTATTTGTTGGAGCTTGGATCCTTCCACCAATGAAACCTAGCTTACTATCTACTCATAATAAGCTTGTTTAAGAGATTTGGGGTTCAATAACTAGATAGGCAACTTTAATTCCAATTTGAAGTCCTTGAGAGAGAACTTGAAAAAGGTAACTTTCTAACAAATTTAGTTTGGTGGAACAGTAATACCTTATAGCACCTAATTGTTTCTCTTCTTTAAAATCACCAACGGGGTCTTTAAAATATCATTACCAAACCTTAGACTAAAGCAACCACATTCTCCACCCAACCTAACTCCTCACTTGATACCCTGTGCCTTACAACAAGTTGGTGCCATTCCATTGCTATTCCCTCCAAATGAAGTGCGACTATCTTCTTAAAACGTGGTAGTGTTCCATTGATAGAAAAAATTGCTCAAAAACTCTTAACAACCTCTAATAGAATTCTCTAACTTTTGACCTCATTGACACAACTAAGGCCACACTCGATCCAATTATTTTTAACTATTTGTACTAGTATTTGGGTCCGAATCAACCTAGCCCACACACATATTAATAAAATGGTTTGTGTTATATCTAGTGCAACCTCATCCATAAAATTTTCGTATTCGATTCATCTCAGGCCAAATCCCTTTGCAACACTTTGCTTGCTTCTTTTCCATTACCATTGCTCATATGGGCTTAAATAACAACTTTTTTTGAACTCTCCATTTTTTTTTTCACTAGTGAGTTTAATAATTGTGTAGGATCTTCTATCAAACAACTTTACTACTCCTTTGGCTCTGACATCATTAAAAATGTTGGTTCTTTTGTAATCATGTGGCAAGGGAAACAAAGATAATGCTTAAAGCAAAGACAAGAAAGCAAATTCAATGCATAATAGATGCTAGCTTGTTACAAATTGTATTTCCCCTCAATCCTATATAATTCTTTTCAACCTATGTAAAGTTTAAAATTCCATCGTACAATTCGTCACCATAAGACACTTCATCCTTTGTAACCTTCATCATTAAGAGTTCTGTCAAGGCACCTGCTCGCATCATCATAGACCCTTCACATTGGACGAGTTAATGTCGTACACACTTTCTTGAACCATCACTAGTGAAGTCGGAAGAAGAGGTTCACCAAAGATATGCATCTGAGTTGTACTATTTAAAAGAATAATAAATTTAAGTTGAAAAAGCTTCTTGAGGAACATATATGCAACTTGTATATAGTCTCTATAATGGGAAATGGTTATTGCATAAAGATATTTATTGCACTGTCCCTTATAGGATTAAATTGTTAGATGGAAAAGATTCACCTCAATGTCTTACTTCGTTTTCTCTTCATTCTTACTCTAACGTTCATTAAATTTTGTGAACAAATCCAGCGTCTCTTTTGCTTTTACAAAATTTCTAACTTTAATTGTTAATGGATACCCCCAAAGCATAGATCTAGTTGTACTTCACGCTCCAAAATTTGGATGATAGGGTGCCTTCAAGATATATTTTCAAATATTGCTATGCAATTAACATTAGCTACAGTAGAATCATCATTGTATTTACTTATAGTTGTTTACTGTCGAAATAAGCTATAATCAATAACCAATCTAGGTTATTTTTATTCAGTAGAGAAATGTTTGTATTGTTGCGGGTGCCTTTTTGGGAAAAGTTTACTCTCGACACAAGAAAAGTGGCTGATAGGACAATCGTTAACAAGTCTGCTTTTATTTTGTTTTATTTGATTTTCTTTCTTCTTTTAGGGTTTTTACATATTATGTTTCCTATTTCTATTGGGATTTTATTTTTAGACTTTATAACTAATTAGGAGTCCTAATTAGGGTGGTTGTTAATTTATCTTTAAGCCTGTTTAAAGGCTGCTACGGTTAATAAAGAGGCAAGCAAACTTTTTATCAAGAAAAATTGTGGTTGGGAACGTTATAGTAGCAAAAACCATTGTATTTTTGTTTAGCTACCAAATTAAAAAACAACAGCAGCTGTACGAGACCCTTTCGAGGATAGGTCTCTTCCTTGTGTCGGCACAAGTTCTTCAGAGGAAGGGGAGAACACAACCAGTGAAAAAGAGGTTAATTTCCCCATGTCTCGAGCCATGACTAGGTCCTATGCTAGAGTATATAACAACTTAGTATCAGAGCCACCTATCATGGGTGACTCAGAAAGCCTAGTCAGCAAATTGGAGGCTTTTATGTAAACTATGGTCGTGAGGCAACAAACACTAGAAGAATAGATAGAGGAGCTCACATGCCATGTCCATAGATCGGGGAATGATTCAGAAAGGGACAATGCTGGTGGTTCTAGTAGTGGTAAATAAGGGAGCCGAAACTGTTCAAAGTAGAGAACAAATGGCAGGTTGGGGGTCAGTTGGTACCATGCTACTCCAAACTTGAATTTCTGGCCTATGATGGGTCGAAAGACCACTTGATATGGTTAAGGAGGTGTGAACAATTTTTTGGGAATCAGAAAATCCAAGAGGGAGAAAAGTTGGGATTGACAACCTTCTATTTGGTTAGGGAAGTGCAACTGTGGTTTTATCAGTTAGAGTAGCAGGAGTTGGAATTGGAGTGGGAAGGATTTAAAGAACATTGTTTCGTAAGGTTCAGACCACTCATGAGCAACAATCCTTTAGGGGAGTTGGCAAATTTTAAGCAAACAGGAACTGTAGAAGATTACCAACGACATTTTCAGTCCTTGTTAGCAAGGACTACAGACTTGAACTCCCATAGAAAGGTGATTTTATTTACGACAAGACTGGCGGAGAGGCTTCGGATTGAGGTAGAGATGCAACAGCCTGGTAATTTGGGAGTAGCAATGAATATGACACTTGCTTTAGAGAGGAAACAACAATGTATATCACAAAGTAGCTCTAAATTTTTGGCTGGGTGGACAGACCCTATATCAGTTGCAACCAACATTGCCTCTGCTGGGAATCGAAACATCAAAGGAGCAAGCGGAGGAGGGGAATCGGCAGGGTCAACTGCCAATAGTTCAAGCAGCACCCTAACCCCATGGGCTTTCAAGGGCAGAGATGGTAGAAAGAAAGGCTAAAGGGTTGTGTTTTAACTACGATGAATCTTACTTAATGGGACACAAGTGCAAGAGGTTTTTTCCGATCAAAGTGCCAAACTCAGATAATGAGCAGCAGGAAGAGGTGGTAGGCGACCTGAAATTTTTGTTACATGCTATAAGTGGGATTCGAAGCTCCCAAACGATGCAATTGCAAGCACTAGTGGCTGGGTGGTTGATGTGGGTATTGGTGGGAATTGGGGAGCACCCACAATTTCATTTAGGAGGGACTGATACCTAAGATTGGTATTACAATAAGGGAGCGACCAAGACTATAGGTGGCAGTGGCCAAGGGAGAAAAAGTGCCCAGTTTAGGTATCTGCAAGGCGGTAACTCTACAAGTTGATTATGATTCTTTTACCACTGACCTTTATTCTATTCCCACGGATGGTTTTTATGTTGTTTTAGGGGTTAAATGTTTGCATATGTTGGGCCTTATACTCTAGGACTTTGCGTCTCTAACAATGAGTTTTGAGATAGATTAGAAGAAGGTGCAATGGAAGGGGCAAGTTCCAAGTGTTGAACAGAGAGTAGCGATAATGAAGGGATAGTTTTCCACCTTCGTTGCTATAGAAAAATAGCTGGCAGAATTTCCAGATTTGTTTGTGGAGCCTTCAGGGTTATGGTCGAGTTGAAGTTATAATTACAGGATTCCTTTAATGCTGGGATTTGGATCGGTGGTGGTGCGACTTTACTGTTATCCTAACCTTGAAAAGGATGAGATAGAGGAGCAATGTGAGGCTATGCAACAACAAGCAATAATAAGGCTAAGTTATTCTCCCTTTTCTTCGTCGGTACTACTAGTGAGGAGAAACGATAAGACATAGAGGTTTTGTGTGGACTATAGGGAGCTTAACAATTACATAGTAAAGGATAAGTTTCCAATCCCAATAGTGGATGAGTTATTGGATGAGCTACATGGAGCACGATATTTCAGAAAGTTCTTCATTCAGGATTACCATCGAATTAGAATGGATCATCGGGATATAAAGAAGACAGCTTTCAGGCCGCACCATGGGGATTTCGAATTCCTGGTAATACCCTTTGGGTTGACCAACGCTTCCTCAACTTTTCCAAATTTGATGAAGGGGGTGTTGAGGCCTTATTTATGTAAGTTTGTCTTAGTCTTCTTTGATAACATTTTAATATATAGTAAGACTTGAATTGAGTATATTCAGCACATGTGTTTAGTTTTTGAGTTGTTGTGAGCTCACCATCTTTTTCTTAAGAAATCAAAGTGCACATTTGAGAAGAATTAGGTGGCATACTTGGGTCAAGTTATCCATGGTGAAGGAGTGAAAGCGGATGTAAATAAGATTAAGGCGATAGTAGAGTGACCAATACCACAATCAGCCAAGGCTCTCAGGGGCTTCCTGGGGTTAGTAGGTGCTACAAGAAATATATAAAAAAATTATGGGCAAATGGTGACACCTTTGATTAGCCAGTTGAAGAAGAATGCGTACTAATGGGGGAATGAGGTCTATTCAGCCTTCTCTAACTTGAAGAAGGTTATTTCTAAAGCTCCTATTCTGAGGTTGTCTAATTTTGAGGAAGAGTTTATGGTGGAGTGTGATGCTTCTTGTAGTCGTATTAGGGCAGTTCTACAACAATAAGGCCATCCAATTGCATTTTTCAGCAGAAAATTGACAAATCACCATTATAAGCTTGCGACGTATGAAAGGGAGACCATATCTTTTGTGGAGGCATTTCCTCATTAGGACTGATCACTTCAGCCTAAAATTTTGTTAGAGGTTAACCACATCACCTCAACAACATTGGATTAGTAAACTAATGGGTTTTGATTTCAGGGAGGAGTACAAAGTAGGGCAGCTCAACTAAGTTGCATATGCACTTTCCTGACGTGACGAGGAGGATGTCCAACTCTTTGCTTTTTCTAAGCGACGGGCTGACATTTTTGATACCCTTAGACAAGAAGTGGAAGTCTCGAACGACATGAAACAACGGTGGGACAACATAGAGAAAGAGGGAGGTTGAAGCTGCTTGGGAAGTGAGGGATGGCTCGATCTTTTTCAAGGGGAAGGTCTATTTATTGTCCACTTCACCCCTAGTGCAAATCATCCTCTCAGGCATTCATAACATGACCCACGAAGGGGTCCAGAAGACCTTGTAAAGGGTGTGTAGCAATTTCTTTTAGGAAGGAATGAAATTAGCAGTGGCTGACTTGGTGCAGAATTGCCTAGTTTGTCAATGTAACAAGTGGGAAACATACACCCTGTAGGGCTCCTACAGCCTCTTTCGGTACCCCAAAAGGTATGGGCTGATATTTCTATGGATTTTATCGGAGCATTACCCAAGGTCCAAGGGAAATCAGTTTTGATGGTGGTTGTAGGTAGATTTTCCAAATATGCGCACTTTGTTGCACTTACTCATCCTTTCATTGCTATATCTGTGGCTCATGTATCTTTTACAAAAGTCTTTCGTTTGCATGGGTTACCTAAGATAATGTTTCTAATCGAGACAGTTTTTACGAGTCTCTTTTGGAAGGAATTATTTCGTTTGTTAGGAGCAAAGTTGGCCTTTTCTTTGGCTTACCACTTGCAGTCTAATGGCCATAATAAAGTTGTAAATCGCACCATTGAGATGTACTTGCATTGTTTTATGGGCGATAGACAACGACTATGGCTTCAATGGGTTCAGTGGGTGGAGTATTGTTACAACATATCTTTCCACTTTTCCTTGCAAGCTATGCCATTTCAGGTGGTGTATGGACGAGATCCTCTGCGTTTGCTCGATTATATAGCTGATTCCACTAGAGAGGAGGTGGTGGATCGTGCTCTTCATCAAAGGAATACAAGTTTACAATCAACAAGGTGTTTATTGCAAGCTTAGCAGCGAATGAAACTTACATATGGTGCTAATCATCAAGAGATCTCCTTTGAAAAGGGAGATTGGGTTTGGTTGAAGCTTTACCCTTATCGGCAACTTTCGATAGTGAAGAGAGGACCTCACAAGTTGTCTTCAAAATATTTTGGTCCATATAAAGTACTACAGAGAATTGGTACAATAGCAGACAAGTTGGGGATACCAGAGGGGAGTCATATCCATGATGTTTTCCATGTGTCCTGTTAGAAAGTGCCTAACTCACCCCCAAAAGCTAGCTCAAGAGGGGGAGGTTTGCACACTATTATAAACTCTTGAA
>JANKOD010000007.1:7007766-7025777 GCA_026284645.1 Erythroxylum acuminatum
TCTACAAGATACTGCTATCTAATTTAAATAAGCTGATTATGATCAGATCATAATATTATGAGATATGCATATCTTTGCCCACAATATAAGAAACATGTTAGTCTACTCCAAAATTCTTTAGTTGAAAATGTTGCCAGTTTCATTCTTAATTGAACTTTATTGTAAAAATTCAATGAGATACCAAAGATTTATTTTAAATTCACTCAAAGCATAAAGGCTTCCATGTAACTAACTCATTTCTTGAATCAAATCCAACCAATAACCTTAACTTTAAATAATGTAAGGGAGACTATTTTTGGCCGGATTCCCTAATTCTTATCAGCTAATCAAACCTCAAAAGGGATGCCAACAAAAAATGAAATCTCAGAATTACAGAGAAATTTTGCAAAATAGTGAAGGCACGAGGCTCTCAAAATAGGGTTAATCATTTCTCTTTTGGATCAATATCTGCGCTATCTGAAAATAAGCCAAAGAGAGATTTGGACCTCAATCAAGCTATCCATCATATCCTCCAAGAAATGAATCCCATCCCCAAAGGCTCCCTTGAAGTACCCGAAAAATTGCAATACAAGCGCCAATCTTGTACTCATAGAATGTCTAAAGATTCACTAACATCCCACTTCTTACAAGAAACACATCCATGAACCACAAATTAAAATTTGTAAATTCAATCAAAACAAAGACAAACTTGTAAAAAGCAAAAATAAATGCATTTGCTTAAATATTTTGTAGATGAGAAGTCTTACCACTGCCTTGCATCTTAAAAACAGCCAATCATGTGGGCAATTATCCAATAAGTACACAAAATCCTTTGGTTCTGCCACTAAAAGGATACAAGTAATCAGATATTTTACACTTCTACAGTAAGGGTGATACAAAAGAACTTAAAGTATATAAAATAAATAAAAGAGAAAAGATTAGTCAACCACAAGTCTTAATGTGGTGAGATGAGAATTAGGAATTGAATGGACATCAAAGATAAGGGCCAAAATTTAGCTTGTGTTACGATTCCTTGTACCAAAAGGTTGATCCCCAACCCCAAGGGCCCCCAGTCACAGGCCCGACCACCGCTGGAGGAGTGAACCACGGTTTGATCTTGGGCAGCCCCCTAGCAGAGCGGTCACTTTCTCCCGTTACCAGGAGTCGAACCTAGGACCTTGTACCAATTGACCCTGCTAGTTTGCCACCCAAGCTACCCGTCCGGGCTTGTGTTAGGATTCCTCATTAGATAGAAAGTAGCAGCAAGTTTAATATTTTATTCTATTTTAAATATGTTACCCTAGGTATTTAGAACTGATAGAATTTTTATTAGAATAGGATCTAAATTTGTTAGGAACTTTTTTCTACTAGAATAACGGTTCTAAAAACTTCTCTATGAACATATTGTATTCAGCCCTTCAACAACAATCTGAAATTTTTCTACAAACTTGATCTTTCAACTAGAAGGTGTAAAGATTCCTTCTAAGAGTGGTTTTTAGACCCTAGGAGTGATTCCTAGTTTTATACTCTCCATTATTTGTGTTGTTCACAAAATTCGAGCAACCAATATCCTAAGTTCCGGCCATATTAAAACCAAAAACACTAGTCTAATATCAGTCATATGTGATATGTCCTAATTTTGTGAGCTTAGCTATTTGTCCTACATCAGTTTGGTATCAAAGCTCTGGTTCACAATGAAGACACCTAGTAAAAGGGCATATAGAAGAATATTCATTGACCTAGAGCCAGATGAAATACTTCTGAATATTTTAGAAAAATTGGGTATCGATGATCGAGGTGCCCCCAGTATCAACTTACATATAACAACTCCCTTAAGAAAACATATTAGACAAATTTTGGAGAGGCTAGACAACCTTAACATACATTCCCTAAAAGTCAAAACTCCTATAAAGAAAAAATTATGCCAACCAACAACCTATATTTAATGCTGAACATGGAGAATGTGGTAATAAGCAAGAAGAAAGGGTTAATATTGATCAATAGCACACAATGTACAGGAAAATCTTTTCTGAAAAATCATGTATTGATTTTGATTCCTCAAATTTAGTAGATCAATTAAAATCTTCGAGCCCACATGTAAATGGTGCTTAAATACTTGATGATATGGGGAGTTTGGCAATGGAAGATGAGTAGGACATGGAGAGTTTCACAGTAGGAGATGAACAGAGCATTAAAGATGAAGAAAAATAGAACAAAGTGGATTATTTTTGAAAACCTTAAAGTTGAAACAATTGAACAAGAACTTCAAACACTTAAAACAACAAGTTGAAACAACAGTGCAATAGGTTGAAAGAACAGAACAACAAGCTAGAATAACAGAAAATGGAGCTGAAAAGATTAACTAGCAACTACGTGGAGTTGCGGAGCGTGTTCTTGATAATCATTGGTGTTGTTGAAGATTGTGTTGTAGTGACTGATGAAGGAGTAGAGTCTTTTTTTCTTCAAAAATTAATAGATTTCATTATAAAAATATATATACAATCTAGAGGACAAAAAAACTAGTATAATCCAAAATATCTAGATCAAAGAGATTTGTGGTTCCTATTAATCGTCTACATCTTGAAATTGAAGGGAAACTTGTGAGACCACTTAGACCAGTATTACTCCAATCTCCATCTGCTCTTCATGCTACTTGTCAGATTTGCAACTATTCCTCTGGCTAACATGGCCAATCTACAGTGTAGGAAAATGACCTGAAAAACCATCTCACTGCTTCTACTTTCTTGTTTGAATACTCTGCAATTACGCTCTTTCCATATGTAGTACACTAAGGCTGCCCAGCTTAACCTGATGGCTTTGAGATCAGCCGCATTATGCACTCTAAATCTCCCCCAACGAAGCTAACATACGTATTGATGGAGGAGTAGACTTGAATGAAGTTGCACAATTAGTACAACATAGGAATAAAGAAGTTGTGAGTGCACTTGCAAAGTCAAAATTCAGCAACGATTGCAAGTTAGTGCATTTGACTACAAGAAGAATCAATACGTATGTTCCTAATGCCTATGTTGTAAAGAAGCCATATGATTTCATTATGAAACCCCCTTCAAATATATTGGTCAAGACTATCCTGTTGTCCACATTGCTAAAATGTTCTTCAAAGAGGTTGTACATCTATATGGATTACCTTTAACCATTATATCTAATCGTAACGTGAAGTTTATAAGTTATCTTTTAAGAACTCTATGGAAAACATTGAACACAAAGCTTCAATTTTCAAGTTCTTTCCATCCCAAACTGATGGACAATCAGAGCTGGTGAATAGAAGCTTAGGAAACTTGTTAAGATGTTTGATTGGAGACAATGCGAAAAATTGAGACCTAATTCTTCCTATGGTAGAATTTGCATATAAGAGTTCTATAAATAAGTAAGAGTACTTTTAAAAATCTCGGAAGTTCAACCAAGGAAGCCTATTGATTTGGTTCCTTTACCTCAAACAACACGAGTTAGTGTTGAAGCTAAAGGTTTTGCACAACACATGAGAGGCATCTTTGATGAGGTACAATTTTTCTTATGAAGAATATGCATAAGAAATAACTAGTTAGAGGATTTTATGGGCTAAGATTATTAGCTAGTTGTATATTTATGTATATCCTATAAGTAGTTATATGATTATGTATATCTCTAATTTCTAAGATATATTTTAGGGATATTTCTTGTATATATTTTTATAAACTATTCAAGCAAAAACATAATAGAATTATTCTGCTTTTTGCTGATGAATACCATCGATTGATCGAATTCAATGGAGGGGATATGGTGATGGTCAAAATTCATCCAGAGCATTATCCGAAAAGGAAAAATAAAAAACTTCATTCATGAAGTGTTGGACCTTATAAGATTATAAAAAAATAAGTGCTAATACTTATGTTTTAAAATGACCAAGTGATATGAGAATTAGTCATATCTTTAATATTGTTGACTTAACTATTTGTTACAGATATGATGATACGTTATCTCCTACTGCAACTGTGAGAATTCTAACCATTCCCCATCTTAAAGAGGTGATAGATGTTCCTGATGAGCAAACTGTAGTCATAAGAGATAAAGGATATTGACAATTTCTTGTCAAGCAAAAAAGAAGACTGATTTTTAACACTACTTGAATTTTAAAATCTAAATTTCAGAAGTTGAATCTAGACTTGTGTGATCAGTATTTATCACATTCTATGTCGATGAAGACTTTCGACAAGCCAAGGAGAATAGATGCAAAAGAACTTAAATTCTATAAAAGAAATAAAAGAGGAAAAATTAGTCAATCACAAACTTTAATTTGGTGGGATGAGGATGAAGTTTAGATTGTATTAGAATTACTTATTAGATAGAAAATAGTAGTAAGTTAAACATGTTTTTCTATTTTAGATATGTTATTCTAGTTGTTTACGACTTATAGAATTCTTATTAAAATAAGATTTAAATTTGTTAATTACTCTTTCCACAAGAGTAAGGATTCTAAAAGCTTCTCTACAAATATGTGTGTATCAAAGATATGAGTTTCGTACCGTACCGGCCAGTAACGGTCAAAAGATACCGTACCAGCCGAAAAATTGTACAAAATCAGTGTCTTCGTTACTGGCCATCGGTACCGGCCAATACCGGATTTTTCGTCTGGTACTGGCCGGCATATCAGCCAGTAGCGCAAATTTCTAAATCTTTAAGGACTAAATTACAATAAAAAAAATCAAAACAAAACAACCCTCACACCATTTTCGTTTCTCTCTCCTCTCTACCCATTTTCAACGTTCTCCCTCCCTCCACCGTCACTGCGCCACCGCCCGCATCCACCGCCATCATACCACTCCACGCTCCACCGTGGAACTTGCCAATGAAAGAGATGAAGGTCGAGCTCCATGAGAGAGATTAAAGAAGGTTAAGAGATCTTAATAAGCAAGATCCTCATTAGAAAGCGAATAAGTTAAAGCCAAGAGTTTAGAGATGAGAGATAAAAGACGAGAAGAAAAAGTTAAGAGAGTTTTTCACCATGAGTGTTAGCTGGAAAACAAAATTAGGAATTTGTAACTATGCTATGATGCAATCTCCCTTTCTTTTAAGTGAAAGGACATAATCAGCCCTCTCTTCATTCACTTCTAAGTATATAACAATTCTAACCCACTTAATGTGAAGTGGGTCCAGCTAAATAAATGTCATCCAAATTTGAAATTTTCTTTTATGTTGAAACTTGAAAGTATCAATCAATTTAACGTGACAAATATTAATTTCATGAATATCCAAACACATATATATTATACTTGGTTTCTTTTTTTGGTTGTATGTATCAAAATTAAAGTATTTTCTTTTATTATATTTTAAATTATTTATTGATTTTAAATTAAGTAATAATTTATTCATAAAATTAATTTATGACTAATTAATTTTTTTGTTTTATTTTAAAAACATTTAACTATGGAGTTTTATTACTAACCTTTAATAAGGTTTTTTTGGTTTCAATTAAATCTTTAATTCAAGATTGATTTAATAAAAATAAATAAATTGTTATTTTAAATTTCTATTATAATTTTTAGAGAAAGGATTGATGTAAAATTATAAATTATACAGTACAATATATTAAAAGGACTATTTTGTAATTTTTTAAAAACTTTCAAGAACTATTTTATAAATTTAAAAAATTATCCGAAACGGTACCCGGTATTGACCGGTACCAGTACAATATCATACCAGAACCTAATCCGGTACCAATATCGGTACGGTATTCATAACATTGGTATGTATTCAACTCTTCAATAATAAGCAATCTGAAATTTTATGCAAACTTGAACTTTCAACTAAGTTGTGATGCTTTCTTCTAATAGTGATTTTTAGACATAGGAGTGATTCCTAGTTTTCTGCTCTCCATTATTTGTGTTCCTCACAAAATTCTAGCAACCAATATCATACTTTCTAGCCACATTAAACCCTAAAACACTAGCCTAAAATGAGCCATATTTTCTAATTTTGAGAGTTTCGCTACTGGTTAATCTTTCTTCTATTTGTCCTACATCAAAGGGTGCATAAGATATCAAAAGCAAGTGCATGCTTAAATAAGAACAAAATCAACACTTACAATCCCCAAGACCACCCCAGCCTTTGTTAATGATGCCTCTTTGACCAGTCATCTCCAGAGCTTGAACAATTGTCTGGGTCATCTTCTCTGGTTCTTGAACAGGCTGTTGGAATTTTAAGATATTACCAATTGTTCATTTTTTAAAAAAAGTTGACATAAATATTGTTTATCTAGTTAGAACCAATGTTTTCTTGTATTTCAATCATTGTTGTTTCAATCCTTGGAAGAATTATTTTTCCATCTTTGTTCACCAATAAACTGAGAATCAGATTTTGAAGACAGTTCACCTCAATAACGTGTTCTCGCACCTAAATGCTTAGTGAGAAACAGGTTATGTACAGGTAGTTCATTAACAAACAGGCACGTGGAAAAAAAAGAGAACAAACAATTGAATACAGATGCTTGATATAAAACTGGATCAGTGTATTGGTGGTTAAGAAGACAATGAAAATGTGGAAGTGAACGAAAAAAGGAAGGATTTTTTGGTTTTTCACTATATCATACTACTGATGTCAAAGGAAGAAAGAACTCACAAGGCTGCCAAAACCAACATAGATAGGTGCACTGCCATTTTCTAGCCAATTCACAAGCTCCTCTGGAGGTTTATAGTTTGATGCAAGGTCAAGGAAGCAAAATCCGACCACATCAATCTTAGGTCCCCAATCTGCATGATGGATAGACAAAACAGTAATATCAAATAACTATCTTATAGTATAGCAGCATTTCCAAAAATCAAATTCACTATAAGTATGCATGATATCTTGTATTAAAAATGTGCCAAGCATGGGAAGCTAAATCTAGCAGAAAAAAGAAGTAACCTTTGTCCATCCTTCTTAACCAAAACTAAAAGGGTAAGTAATGAACAAGCCTGAACCTGAATGAGGACCTATACCAATTGAAACTATTAATGTCTCCAAAAGATATACTGCTTAAGAATGGAACAGAAAAATGTGCATGCGATCAGTACCAAGCCAGAAGGCTGGAGCCCAGAGGGACTTTTCATTGAAAAAAACATAAGATGGACATAAAAGCTAGCATTCCTTGAAAAGGCTTAATGATGGCAATTAACAGAAATGTGCAACAACAAATAGAATCATCATAAGATGAAAAGATGGGACATTATAAGCACCAAGAGCCTTCAGAGTACACAAATGAAACAAGGAAAAATGAAAAAAGAAACATTACTCTAAATAAAGTTCACATTTTGAACAATGTTAAGAAATAACTTTAACTATTAAAAAACCATAGAAATTGAAACTACTAATGTCTCCAAAAGATGAATACTGTTTAAGAATGGAACAGAAAAATTTTATCAGCGAAGCTAACTTTTTATACAGAAAAAAATCCAGCAAATGCTATTGCATTAACATACTCAAAACACAAAAACTTCGAAACTCTAAACATGCCATTAACAGTTTCACTGAAAATCTTTCAAATTTTATTGGAAAATTTAAAGAATATGTTAAAATATTCAAATTTGTACAAGGTAATTCTTGAACACTTTTTTTCCAAATTCTGCAGTTTGTCTTTCAAAGATCAAATCAATAGATGAGTACAACAAGAATCTGAAATCAGCATTAAGAATCTATCAAGCATTCACCATAGTCTGTCTCAATCCCTTTTTAAGAAGCAAGAAGAAGAAAACCAATATAATCAAATAGTAATAACTAAAAATGATCAACCCGATCAAGCCAATCTATCCACACAGCCACTATAACAGAAAATAAAAGCTCTTCACTGAAGAAAGGAAAACACATAAAAACAAAGTCACTAGATTTGAGCTTAAGGTTTGACCAAGAACCCAAATTTTTGGTATGATAACTAACCTTTTGGTTTGGGAACAAGATGAGGACTCCATATATACCCATAAGGTAAATCAGAAGGTGAACTATAGTATCCACTTAAGTAGGTTACACGTCTAAGCTTCAACTTCTTCTTCCTAAACTCATTTATCATATCCCTAATTCCAAGCCAAATCAAGCCATCAACAATTTGATATGACAACTGCAGTAGGAAATATACGTAAATAAGAATATGATATCTCAAAAGATATACAAATAAAAGATTAACCAAAAACAAAGATACAAGCATACTTTATAGCCAACAGATTGCTTCACTCGGGACAATGGATGAGGAAATTCACTAGTTGGCCTGGCAAGTATAACAAATTTAACTATTAAATTGAATTTTAAAAAGCATATTAGAATTTTTAATATGGGTAGAGTGTAGAGCCCATAAACAAAAATTAGGCTTGGATCAACTATTGCTCAAATGACTAGAATTAGTTGGCCCTTGCCACTTATAAACCCTTTAACATTTTTACGTTTAGTCAATATGAGATACTCTTAACACTCCTCAAATGCAACTGAGATCGAACATTCAGTTGTCACTTGAAATAAACACAGTGGCAACCGGACCGAGCCGCTGGAACTGGACATCCAGACGGACAACCGGGAAACTAATAATTCAGACCAAACCTGCTCTGATACCATAAAGACGTAAATTGGTTGAACAATATTAATTGATCAGAATTGTTACAATTTAAAGCTATACAAAAGAGCTAAATATGGTAAGTATCCTAAAATTAAGAAACTAATTTACAGCCTAATTGAGAGCTATTTAGACGCGTATTTTGGGCATAATTTACAAAGAAACAATACACTAATTTACAGCCTAATAAAAAGAAGAAAATCTCACAACAAAGCATATATTACTTTCCAAGAAGATAGAAAAGGGAATTCTAAGAAGAAACTTTCAATCCTCAAGTGCAGGAATAATTAGGCAAAATATTTTAGAACATTATTATCAGCATCACAAGAAACTTACGTCCAAGGCATTGTGAAAAATATATGGAGGGGTACTTTAAGTGCCTCAGCAACATGTGTATGTCCTACATAAAGAATTTGTTGAGTTAGGAATTAAGAAAAAAACAGAGAAAAAGAAAGAAAAGACAAATGATTATAAAAGCCAGAAGGATTATTGATCAGAACCACAGAGGAGTTAAGGTCAATTTACACCAAGAATGAGAAAATAGGAGAGCTCAGAGTTCAAAACAATCCAATCTGACGTATCTTTCACCATTTCATAGTTTGCCTTGGTAGTTCACCAAGCAGTCAACAAACGTACACCCGAGTAGGCACAGCAGTAAAAGACAATGCATGAGAAGCAAGCATAGCATTGGATTCACACTGTATATAGACTGACCAAGGTTCAATCCCAAAAGAAATTTTGTTCAGTGACTACTTCTAGCCACTATATCGGGAACCAAATTTCTTAATTATTGTTGCTTTATGAGATATGCAATAATTTTCATGCACATGCATGCAGATAATCTGATAAGTTAGAATGGCTATATGCAAGTCAACAATAGGTCAAGACTCAAGATGAAACATCAATGCATTTCACAGGTTGCATTGATGGACTTATGTTTTCAATTTATTATAATATCTCAGTTACCAACAAATCTAGCAGCCTAATAGTATTAAAGGCTTAAGAACCACCTTCATCCCCTTTGTAAGTCCCAACTTAACAAATGAAAACGAACAAAGGAAACATCCCTCTCTCAAATCATTAAATTTTGTAATCCATCCTTTCCTTATCTCTATATTTTCCACCTCTGGCTCTCTCTAGAAACCTCTAATTTATTTCCTGATCTTTGTCGTCAAATCATTTACGAAAGCTAGAGGAAGCAACCTATCCACCAAATGGCATCTCACTTAATGTCAAAGACAAGCAGTAACAACCAAACCAAGAATCCTAAAGCTTTATTTGTCAACAAGAATCCATTTCTGTTTAAAATGAACCAAGATTTAAATGAACAACTGGCAATAAGGAGTCAAAGCAGAATGAAGGCATATATTTCAAGCAGATAATATAACTAAAGTAGGTCTTACAAGCACATAGAATTATCAAACAAAAATCTAAATCAACAGTAGAAAAGAATTATGTATTTTTCTTTTGGTTTTGGAAGATCAATCAGATTTCTCATTCAACACTGTGTATGTAAGGTTAAGAAAAATACTGAACATTCCATGATGAGTTACAAGGCTTCCACTACCAGAGAACAAACTTATCACTAAGTCAGACTCGTTGAGTACATTAGCTAAAAATAAAAAGAACTTTGACATACCATAGAGAAACTACAAAAAATAAAAGGAAATTATTTGTTTATGTTCAACAACCAAAATAAGAGAGAAAATCCTGAAGGGACAAAACTGTAGGATAGGTTACCATATGCTGGTGGATTGGCAATTATTGCATCTGCTTTAAATGGGACTTCTGTTTCAGGATCAGGAGCTTGGCAAGCAGGAAGCAAAGAGAATATGATTTCTTTAATTTGATTCCTTTGAATATATATTTCTGAAGGTGTTGATGGTAAGAAACCTTTATTCTTTACCATATCTGCAAGAAATATGCTTACATAAAATTGTTTTTAATGTGAAAAAGCAACCTCTAGAGATTCTATATGGAAAAGGGGAAAAGATGAAAACATGCACACTGGTAAAGAAAACATTTCGTAGTTAATGGCTTGAAGTGAAATTGTATCAGTCAATATTTGGATCTTTATTTTGTTGAGGTAGCAATGTTTTTCAAACATAATAAATCTACTGTCGAATCCTCTCATCTGGTTGCATTCACCATCATGGGTCAAAAAACTTACACAGGGGAAATTTAGAAAGCACAGAAGAATAGGAATGTTTACATATAAGCAGAACACAAAAAGACAGAGCAGGTGAAATGACAACAATTGTCATAGTGATTCTGAATTCACCAAATACTTCACAACGATTGAATTTAAGCACAGAAATGAGAAGCAGTAATATAGTCCTCAAGCAGGTAACTTGATTTTTAATAATTTATTTAGATGCCAACAATCACAAAAGAGAACATAAGGAAGAACTTACAACCATAGCTAACCAATCTATACTCGAGACTGAGGAGTCAAGAAGTCAAGAAGTCAAAATATCCCAGACCGAGACATATTGTAGAACACAAGATTTTGGTAATGCATCTTGCAACATAATAACAAATGTATAGAGATTATCAAAGGACCACTTTGACATAGGTCAAACTTATATGACACTCAGGAACTACCTCGTACATATATACAAAACATTAGTTGTCTTTTTCAATCTCAATAATATTTGAAGTTGGCTCTTTTAGTGACTATTATCATTTCAGCGTATTACGTAAATAAATAAATGCTGTCCACCACCAAAAAAAACCTTCATGATTAAAATGTAAACAGGAGACTCACAGCCAGCTAAGGCTTTTGGATCTCCACCTAGAGGAAAGAATTCCAATCCAGCAGTCAGCACAAAATCTCTAAAATTTGAATGAGTAGCTAACCTAACTCTATGACCATCTTCCTGCAAGAAAATGATTACACGCATCAACTCAAAATCACTGAAATTGCAAGTTCATGAGTCAATCAGAATATCATTGTCCAGTTACAGTTTATCAAGAACCATGCTCTATTAGTATTTTGCACAATTGCCAGACATTAACAAAAAAATTTCACCTATTTGCAACGTTAACTCCTGTAAGAAGCGTAAGTTTTGGACAGGTAATCTTTAAAACCGAAGCTTACTGACGATTCAGAAAAGAATTAACAGCCAAACTCCAGCCTTTTTAAGCATGTGATACAGAAAATCAGTAGATGAAAGGATGGTATGGAAAGCATAAAAGTGATTTGCAAGCAAGATCTATTCTATTAGAGAAAAGGAGGCATCTCTTGGTGCCATCTCTCTCCTAGAAATTCCAAGTTTTCCTAGATGTACACATGGGCCAATTAAATATACTTCTGAATAGTATCACAAAGATCAGAGTCAAAATACTTTAACACAAATTACCCTTCTCAACATTTAGTCTTGAAGTGAGAAAAATCTTTAGTTCCTGAACTAACACTAACGTGTATTCTTAATGATTAAAGTTGTAGCTTCAATTTCATTTCATGGAAATTACAATTAAAAATAGGTCTTCAAACTGGGTGAAGAAAACATTTTCAGCAAACATGCGCACATAACCTGGAAGCGTTTTCCAATGGCAACAAACGGTTGCACATCTCCTCGTGTTCCAACAATAAGCATTACTATTTGCAAGGGAGGTAGAGTTTCAACTAGAGGTATGCCAAGATGTTCCTCATCAGTATCTCCACAAACAACTCCATCTCCAAAATTAAGGCTTGGTGGTTTGGTATCTCCAGGAACTTCAAACTGTACAGTTCCATCATTTTTGACAGTAGCTAGTCGACGAAACAATTTGAGCTGAAAATATTAATCAAGAACTATATTGAGAAACAGAGAGATGGTGAAGGAAAAATGGTGAAGGAAAAATAAAGACTTTCCAAACTGACAAAGGATAAATAAAGAGTTTCTAAACTACAAATAATGAACGAGTTGCAAGGTGATATCTCAATAATATTGAATAGATAGACCTAAATATCCATTTGATACAAAATGTGATAAATACAGAAGATAACTGTTGCGTCCATATAGCTTTTATTGACCTCAAAGAGGACCAGTGGTAAAGTTTCATCACAAGAATTTTATCGAAGTTGGAGAGAGAAAAAAAGGGCCCCTAGCAACATTTTAAAGACATAACTGCCATATTCAAAAGAAAAATTGCTTGCGGAAGGGCAATAGGCAGGGATTCGAAAGAATTCCGTTCATAAATGATATACATCAATCCTTCAATCCTTTCTTTTACACATTATCTATAAACAAATTAAGTGGACTAATTAAAGACCCACATTTAACCACTAGAGATATGAAAACCAACATACCTCACACAATTATGACCAGGTCTGACATCCAGCACTAACCAGGATGAATGTGTTGTTTATTTAATATGCAAGTAAAATATTTAGTAACAATGAATTTTAATGGGTTGAATAAAAAGATGGAGTTCTTATGTGCAATAAGGAACGTAAATACTTCGTAGTAAGACAACAATGAGGGAACTGCCACACCATGTTATCTAAATAACTGAATTTCATGACACTAAGATTTCTACACCATCCAAAAGGTAAAGGATACTGAATAGCATGATCAAATTCATATCTATATTATGAAACGTATGTAAATATATAAAGAGTTACAAGGTTTTGTTGTAACAAACTAAGTAAAACCTTAAAGATATACATTGACTATTTCCTATTACGCCCCCGCAAGATGAAGTCTCGAGACGTGACATTCATCTTGTTTCGAAAAAGCTCGAACTTGTGCCGAGACAACGGTTTGGCCAAGGCATCTACAGTCGGATCAAGTGTCGATATGTGAGAGACTTTCAGATTTTTCCGTTGCACCTTATTCTCTGCTAAAGTAATAGTCCAAGGAAAGGTGTTTCATTTGGGAACAGAAAGCCGAATTGGAGCACACGTACGTAGCTCCTAAGTTGTCATAACAAATCTTTGGCTCATCCTATGATTGAACATATAGTTCTCGTAGTAGATTGTGAAGCCACATTACTTCTGCAACAGTGTTGGCAACTACTCGATATTTTGCTTTTGTGGATGACCGAGCTACTGTACGTTGTCGTTTTGAGCTCCATGAAACAGGATTGTCACCAAAATAGATAACATATGCAGAAGTAGATGTTTTGGTGTTAGCATTTGCTCCCCAATCAGCATCACTGAATGCCTGAAGCCAGAAATGTTTCAGTCGATGCAGTTGAAGACCATAGTCATGTGTATGTTTGAGATAGCAAACTCAGCATCACTGAATGCCTGAAGCCAGAAATGTTTCGGTCGATGCAGTTGAAGACCATAGTCATGTGTATGTTTGTGATATCAAAGAGTTCGCTTCAACTGTTGAAAGTGAACTTCAGTCGGTTTTTGCATATACTGTGACAATTTGTTGACCGCAAAGCTGATATTTGGTCTGGTCACGATTACATATTGTAGAGCTCCTAAGATGCTTCGATAAAGAGACCTATCTGTTGTGGCTGAACCATCGTCAAGTTTCAGTGTGGCCGATGTACAAATAGGGGTGGTGCACAGATTACAGTCTACCATTTTGAATTTGATGAGTAGATCATGAATGTAGCGGTGCTAAGAGAGGAATAGACCATCAACATTTGGCATGAGTTCAACACCGCGAAAACATGGAGTCCCCATGTTTTCCAGTGAAAATGTACTGGAGATATCTGCAATAAATCTTTGAAGCTCCGTTGTTAAGTTGCCAGTTAATAATAAATCATCCACGTATACCAAGAAGTACATGATCACACCACTACATTTGTATATAAAAAGAGACGAATCACAAGTGCTACTAATAAAACCATACCGAAGTAGGAATGAGCGGAGTTCTTGGTACCAGGCTCATGGAGCTTGTTTGAGTCCGTATATGGCTTTGTGTGGTTTGTAAACATAATTCGGATACTCCTAATTGACAAAACCTAGTGGTTGTTGCATGTATACGGTTTCACTGAAACGGCCTTGTAGGAATACGCTTTTGACATCCATTTGATGTAAGGCCCAAGAATTTGCCAAGGCCATAGATAAAATGATTTTGATCATCTAGTGTTTCGCAACAGGGGAGAAAGTTTCTTTGTAGTTAATCCCTGGGCACTGACTGTACCCTTTTGTTACAAGTCGGGACTTATATCGAGCCACCGATCCATCTAGATTCCTTTTCGTGTGAAAAATCCACATACAACCAATCACATTCTAAGCTTCTGTAACAAGTACAAGTGTCCATGTGCGTGATGGTGGTGATGGTAGTGGTGATGTATGATCGGAAGTGACCATTGGTGATGAAGAATTGTACTGTTGGTTTGGTGGAGATGAATTTTCAACAGGTTGAAACAGTGCTTTAGGTGAGAGATACTGTTGTTGACAAGGAAGGTTTATGAGTTTGATAAACTTGCCTCTATTATCAGAATACAAGGTTTTGATTGGTGTTTCAAAGTGTTTTTCTGCAACCGTTTTGAAGTTAACAAATGTGGACAAATCATCAGATTTGTTTTTCAACAAGTAAATCCACGTGTTTTTTGTGAAATGATCAACAAAAATTATGTAGTAACGAAAACCATCAACTGAAACCGTCAGAGCAGGACCCCAAACATCAGAAAATATTATTTCTAAAGGTCTAGTGCTTTGCAAACGAAGACTTGAAAACGAAAGTCTATGACTTTTTGCACACTGACAATAAACACAAGAATCTAATAGTACTAGACACGATGCTAACTTATGACTCGACTGTAGAAAATTAAAAACTTTATTAGACGGGTGGCCTAATATGTGTAGTAGGACGGGTGGACTTGAAAGACAACCATGAAACACGACTGGTTTGTTCGTCGAGAACAGAGGTCATTGTGGCATGAACTTGTAAGGAGCACCACCGTGTCCACAAATCCTTCACCTAAAAGTAATCAGGAAAAAATTCAATGGAAATGTTATTTCATGTGCACAACCGTTTAATAGAAATAAGATTCTTGTTAATTTTGGGCACGTGTAAAATTTTGTAAAAGATAATTGGCTTGGATTTAGCGTTAAGAGAGAAACTACCGATATTTTCGATTGGAACTTCGTATCCATCTCCAGCCTGCAAATTATCGTCCCCTCCACATGGTGAGTGAATGGACAGATTGCTCAAGTCATTTGTGACGTGATGAGTTGCCCCAGAATCAAGGATCCACTACCCTTGCGAAGATGGCCCTGTTGTTCGGACATTGTCGGCATCTGGAGCGCGGTTTGGGCACTGGACTGACTTTGATGCTTGATAGACCTCCTGTGTAGCAACCAACAAGTCTTGGCAGTGTGACGAGGCTTGTCGCAGAATTGGCAGATGACTACTTACTGCTCGAACATTCCAGGCATGACAAAAGGGCTCACGAAGGCAGCCTTGGGTACTGGTGTTCTGCACGATGTCGGGTTGTGGTTAGGGCGAACATAGCGCTTATTGCAGCCTACACGGTGCTTGCTAGAGACGTGCACAGAAGACACCTGGACAGCTTCTTCCAGCCTTGCTTATCGTTCCAGAAAGTGCTCAAAATCAACAAGTTTTTCGTGTAGATCATCAAAACAGATCGGAGTCTCTCTAGCACGAATCGCAGCACTGACATCTTTGAAATCAGCAGACAAACCATTCAAAGTATGGATTACCAAATCCGTATCATCAATTGGCGAACTAACAATTGCAATTTCATCCGCAATTCCTTTAACTTCCTTCAAATATTCAGAGATGTTTCTGCTGCTCTTCCGAATACAAATCAGTCTCTCTTTGATAGACATGAGTCTCGATCGAGACTTTCAAGCATATGCCTTTGTGAGGAGCTCCCAGGCCTCCTTAGAGGAATGAACAAAACGAAGAAGTGTTGCGATATTTGGAGCAACAGTGGTCACCAGGGCATAGAGAACGAACTGATCCTGTCAAATCCATAGATCAAGTTCCAGTCCTGTGGTGGTTGGACAAGGGATTGTTCCATCAACGTAACCTTTTACATTATATCCAATGAGCAGGGCGCTGACTTGTACTCTCCAGGCAGGAAAGTTTGCACCAGTTAGTTTCGAATCGGACAAGAAGTGGCGAACATGATCACATTTTAAGGTAGAACAGCTTCAATATTGACAGCGGTGGCTGCAGTAGAGGCAGATTCATTGTCTTGAGTCATTGTTGAGGTTTCGTTGTTGAATAATCAAGAGCGTAAGTGGCTTGTTCCTTCCTTGGAACAAAGCAGCAGTTGTGTTTCGATTTTGATCGAAAAAAAATGTGATGTCGTTAGGCTTTGGTTCTGATACCATAAAGGATACTACATTGCCTGATCAAATTCATATCTGTATTACGAAACGTAGGTAAATATATAAAGAGTTACAAGGGTTTGTTGTAACAAACAAAGTACTGAAATATCTATTAACTAGGAGCTAACAAACTGAAAGATATACATTGACTATTTCCTATTAAGAAGCACACTATTCTCCCTTGCAATTCAATTTTATTCATTACCAGTCCTTAGCCTACATATGTAACATTTGTTCAAGACAACTCTTCTTTAGAGAAAAACACTAAAATGTAGCGAAACACAAGAACAAGAGAAAGGCTTCCTAGTCATGCCATGCTATTGATTTTAGATCACATGAGAAGTTTGTTGAAAAACTGGATTGGTAATTAAAACATCCAAAACCATTAGATAGTCTATCCCTAGTTTCTAGCCAATCACTGATAAAAGAGGAGCAGTAGACAACAATAGTTGCCAAATCTTAAAGTGTAAGCAATACAACTGACCTGCTTTCTAATAGACAATCTTTCGTCAAATAGTTTTGCCATCAATATACCTAGGTGATGATTCTCCATCTGTTTAACTAACTTTCTAGGTTCAAGAGCGCTGGACCCTGATTTACCAGCATTTGATGCTTGCTCTGCCACATCACTTTTTGAAGCATTCCTGTCAACAGGTACTGAGTGGAGCAACTTTAGATATGTATTAGTGGATAAGTAGTTAAAGAAAAAACAAACAAATTTGAGTTGAACTAGAAGTAAACATGAATTAACGACAACAAAACAGAATGATACTTGTCAACAAACACCAACACAGCTCCTCCAAATAAGTTAAAGGTAAATTTTAAACTTTTACATGAGTTTGAAAGTATTAGCTCTCGCTAAAATGTGGCACAACTTGTAAATAAGAAGTTCGTCAGCATTTGATGATCTCAACAAAAATTGCAGTCCGTAAGTCTTTTTAGCAACAGTAGATTGTTCAATTGAAACAAGCTAAAAATTTTCACCTTCTGTTTCGGACATTTATTTTTCGTTATTAAACATATCAGGAATGCAACAAAATATAAACTTTTACTGGTATTATTCAAAAAATGGAGCCAAAGATAGAAAAAGTGCATTAACTTTCAAGCCACAAATAGATGTAATGTGGTCCACCAAAACCAATAAATAAGTCGTCAATTCATTAACATAAATATAGTAACGGGGTGTTTGGAACACAGTGAATTGAATTC
>JANKOD010000007.1:7053439-7065710 GCA_026284645.1 Erythroxylum acuminatum
AATAAATAATTTAAAAATTATTATTTATAAACTAATATTTATAAATCAAAATTTATTTGAAATATATATATATTTTAAAAATATATTTTAAATTTAATTATATTTATTAATGATTATTAAATTAATTATATATATTAAATTAAATTTGTGATTTTGTGTAATTAAATGTAAAATGAAATGGAATGTGAAAAAACAATGATTCTAAAAAATAATTCAAAATTTTAATATAATAGAAAATAATTAATAATTAATAATTTTGAATTATTTTCATTATTTTAAAATAAACTATTATTTTTAGATAATTATTATATATAGATAATTATTATATATAGAATTAGAATATAATAAATATATATATAAACAAAAACTATACAACTGTACAATATGACAATGGACTATTTTGTAATTTTTAAAAAAATTCAGGGACTATTTTATAAATTTAAAAAATTACCTGAAACAGTACTCAGTATTAACCGATACCGGTACAATACCGTACCAGAACCCACTCCGGTACCAAGTTCGATACGGTATTTGTAACAATGATTTTTGCATGTGTTCTTTAATTTGCTTTTGCTAGTTTAACTTTATTTTATTTTCTTACTTTTTAAAACTAAAATCGCCCAAAACTAAACACTGATTAATTTGATTTCAACAACTTTAGACACACTCTCTGTGGGATAGACCTAGACTCACAACTACTATTGTAATAGTCTAGTTTATTTTGTGTAGTGATATGACGGGCTACCAATTTTGTGTATGTTTCATAATATAAAACAATCATCATAAGTGGCAAGTGTTAAAGTGCTACTCAACCTCCTTTCTTCTATATCAATAGCTCACATGAAGCTTCTAAATGTGACAGTCAATGAATTTTTTAGCACCTTATTAATTTGATCACTTTTATAGATTTAGATGTAAGGTTCCTAAGGAAATTAAGCTTTTCCTTAAAACCGGTACATGTCAAACATCGCATAACATGTTGATAATGCCATCAAATATCTTGATTTTGACTTATCCTATTCTAATAAGTTTGTAAGCTTTATCATCCTTTAATCAAATAGTACAATATTTTCCTAATGTGTTTGACATAAACCAATCCTTGTTTAGTATCAGATGATGTGACTATCCTATATCCAATATATATGAGTCCTAAAGTTGGTTTGTTCAAATGTAGAATGTATCTCCATCACTACAATCAAAGAACCTACTCTGCTATATATTAGTAAACCTTAATGAATTATAAGATTTCCTTTCTCCATTTTACCTCTTTTTATTTAGAATTTCCATTCTAATATGTTACGTTTACCCACACTTATAGGATCATATTTTCCTTTTACCCTTGGATTTAGATCTATAACTCCTATTGGATGACCATGATTATTTTGCTTCCTCCCACAATTCTGGTTTCCCATTATATGCAGCCTTTCACTTAAAGAACTCCTACTAGTCTTGAGTTGGTTATGAGCCAACAATGTAATGGTGATATCCTCCAACCTAACTCTCTCCTTACCTAATGTGAGCATGACTAATTACTAGATGTTCATAAAAAGAGGTAAGCTATAAAGGAGATTTTTTTTTTCCTTTTCCATAATAGCCACCATAAGTCTCAGCAGGTCATTGACTATTTGGTTGAACATATTGATATGTTGTTCTAGGTATGTTCCTTTCTACATCTTTTTCCTATATATTTTTTTTCTTTACATACAACTTGTTTCCTAGAGACTTTAACATGTACCTAACTGATAAAGTCATATGGTTCTAACTTCTTGCATCTGTAATTCTTCCAAGTCAAGCTCATTCACATCTTCTAACTCTTTCAACATGCAAATCTTGCTTTCTCCTGCCACAATCTAATTCCCAATTTCATTGAACTTTCCTACTTCAAACTTTACATCCAAAGACATTATTGGCTCAAAGATGCTCTATACCAGTTGTTAAGAAAATAAATAACAAGAATGAAGAATAATGAAAAATATATAAAATAAGAAAAATAAGAATACAAGAATATTTTTTAACAAGGTTCAGTGAATTGGGTATTCTCAAGTCCTCAAAACTTAACAGTTGATGTTTTACAATTGAATAATAAGATAATGGTTATAGAAAATTAGGTTTACAAAACATATATCCTATGTAGTATAATTTTAATAAAATAACCCCTCTCTTCAAGCCCAACCTAATTTAACCATGGCTCTAGTAAATCCTTTTTGAGTTTAAAATTGACCAAGACTAACTATGCTAACATGACCTAGAACTTGATCTTTTCTTAGACTTAGATCTCACTGTTTGATTTTGAAATAGGACATGGTTTTTGACAAACTTGTGTCTTCAAACTATAGATCATCCTACGTCTTTTCACAACAATGCATGACATGAGACATGAACCTGTCTCCAACTCGTGGATCTATCTTAGTTCTTTGTGTATAGGACACATTTTGTAATAGACTATATCCTAGACCATGTCTTCCTTTAGAAATATTTTTGCCAAAACATCCCCATGGCTTCAACATATACCTTTCCCTCTAATTTATAGAAAAGATATACCCGAAGCCACTGTATCCTAGGTTGTGGTCATCCAAAAGCCTTCCAAAAAATTGTCCATTTCCATTCCAAAACTCCAAGATTGTATACCCTTTTGTATAAGCTATACACAACATATTATTTTCAATTTTGTAATATAGTTAGTTGTTAATTTCAAAGAAAAGTTTAGTTGCCACCATTTAGTGATCATTATTAGTACCCATCACTATCATAGATAGTAAAAAAATATATGATCTTATTAAAATAAAATTTCTTATTTAATAATGATGGTCAATAATAATTATCAAAACAATCACAAACACCTCAAGGAATTAGAAAGGGAAAGCCACATTTGGGTATGACGATGTTTTTACTTCGATAATTCAATACATATTTTCACAAATTCTATAAGAAAAAGACATTTTATTTGTTGTACCAAAGATGTCTTCTTAGATTTTACAATAATATATCTATACATCCATAAGATAGATCATTTGTTCCGTATAGACATACACATAAAGAATTAAAAAAACACAAGGGAATATGTAAATATGAAGACACGAAATGCTAAGATAATATATCTCAACAGAAAACTAACTTCCTTTTTGTGAATCTTAGCAAAAATACCTCTATTCAACTCCCGACCGCATTAAGCTTGGAATAGCATTAGGTAACATTCTTCGAAGTTTAACATCTGATCTTTATAGTGAATGCTTATTCCTTCAACTTATTTGTCCCTTGCTATTACCTCAATCCAATTTAGTGATTCCGTTGCTTTTTATCAGTCGTCATTCTCATCAGAAGAACTGTTTCCATTTTGTGATCTCCCACTGGTATCATCTTCAGAGGAATGACTTCGATTATGTGAACTTCTTGAACCTGAAAGATCAGACTTTTCACTATTTCCTCGACTTAAAGACGCGTCCTCGACACCAGATTTCTTGCTGCTTCTGCTCAATGAAAATGACGAGTTTTTGCTACTTCTCTGGCTCGAGTACCCACTCTGATCACTTGAAGAGTTTTTTCTACTCTTTTGGCTCAAAAGGGCATTCTGATCACCCCTTCCACTATCTTCAGCAGAAGAAACACTAGTACTTTTGGTCCTTATAGTTACACGCCTTTTGCTGCCTTTACGACTTGAAGGTGCAGTTATACTCGTCGACTCTTTGCTGCTCTTCCCCCTCTTTTTGCTAAGATTTATTGACCCTTTATGCTTACTTTCACTTCCTTCATCATCTTCATAAGAAGCTGTATCATCTTCTTCCTCATATTCAGACTTGTCATCCGAACTGTATCTGCTTCTATCATCACTCTTGTCATCATTATCCGAGCTATCCTCATCGGCTTCACTGTTCTGTTGGTTACCGTTCTCCTCTAAAGATGGCGTTGAGGGATGTACAGGAGATGGAATCTTTTCCTCTGGTGTTAATGATAGGAAACCTAAAGCTGTCACAACATCGCTCATTAATGGACGAGCTGCAGGTTCCTCTTGCAGGCACATTGCTGCCATGGCAACTGCTTGATTCAAATCTTTCTCTGGAAATTGCTTATTGAGTAGTGGATCTGCCATATCAGGGAATCTCTTCGGATCCCTAAATATAGGTTGCGCCTATTTGATTCCAAAAAAAAAAAAAAAGATATAAAAAAAGAGAAATTGAATAAACTCATAATGTCATTCAAACTATGTTAAATAATTACCCAAGAAACTAGATTTTGCTCGTTGTTTGGTCTTGTAGTGTCTACTGCTCTTCTTCCAGTGATAAGCTCCAGTAAAATAACTCCAAAACTGTAGACATCTGATTTTGCAGTTAAGTTACCTGACCTTGAATATTCTGGGGCACTATAACCATATGTTCCCATTACCCTAGACGGTACAAGACTGTCCCCTGATGGACTAAGCTTGGCGAGTCCAAAATCAGAAAGCTTGGGATTGTAATCATCTTCCAACAGAATGTTTGATGGCTTTAAGTCTCGATATATTACTGGAGGATCGGCTTGATCATGCAAGTATTCAAGACCTTTAGCAGCACCCAAGGCTATTCTGATTCTGGTGTACCAATCTAATGGCTTCTTATCTTGTTGCATCTCTGGTATATACGTGCATTGCAAGATATGAAATCATAAGTAAAGACGCAAATTTACGTTATTTAAATGATATTTCTAAAGAGTAGTTAGTGTTTACCAAGCAGATGCTCCTCCACTGACCGATTTGACATAAATTCATACACTAAAAGCCTCTGGTCCCCATCAGCACAGTATCCTATTAAATTGACTAGATTTTGGTGGTGTAAAAGACTAAGCTTCTGAACCTCAAGAAGAAACTCCTTGTTCCCTTGCAATCCATGTCTATCAAGCTGCTTTACAGCCACTACCTGCACAAAGATGAAACCCAAATCAAATGATAGATTCTATTAATTAGTTTATGATAGAAGCATAATCCAAACGAATGGAACCAGACTTCACATAGCTGGTTGCAAATGACTTTGATGTTATCTAGCAAGTTCATATTTGGAATTGGGGACGACAAGCACCTTTACTAGTTGTATCAGAAACCAAGAAATGCATATTTACATTAATTTAAAGGTTTAGATGGAAGGAAATGTGGTAGAATTCAGAAACTTTGGGAATGATAAAAGTGAAGTGGAAATAACCCGTCCGTTGGAGGCAAGTGTTCCCTTGTAGACCCTACCAAATCCTCCTTCACCAAGCAGGCATTCTTGACGGAAGTTCTTTGTGGCCGTAGCTAGCTCACGAAAGGTGAATGTTTGTGAATCAATGTTAACCTTTTCATCACTTCCATCCCTTGGTTTTGGTTTCTTTGTCTCTATAGATGACAAAAAACATCAAGGATTAAGTCCAATGATCTCACTAAACTACAAGCCTGGAAAGAGGAGAGCTCCAAAACAAAATCCAATGAATTATCTGGTTTGCACCTTTATAGTTATTTATAAAGAGAGATTACAATCTCACCACATTCATGAGAAGAAAAGCATGCGTTTTGTCAAACAGATTCTCATTGTCATATATAGCCACCTAAAAGTTGAAAGCATAAGCATATGCATAAATTAAATGCAGGTCATGTTCACTACCCTTTTTCTGGAAAAAAATGTCGGATATATTGTAATTATATAAAATCTACAGGATAAGTAGGGAACATGTACGCCGGCATCTAGCCATTTGATAGGTAGGTTAAGCAGGAAAATATATGTACGAGTAGAACATATGATAAAAAGCATTACCGAGATCAACCGCAAGTTCTTTTGTTGTAGCTCCATGGTCTCTCTTGCTATTCGATTTTCTACTTTTTTGAGACTGGAAACAAGGGAAGCAACTCATTTCTCCAATATATTAGCTTTCAGGCCTTAATTTTTGTTATTTGAGAAAGGAAGGATCAGACAAGAATCATTCAACAATTAACATGCAAATTTAGAGAGCAAAAGAAGGGATATTCAGAATGTTAATCGTGTATCGAACGTCAATTCACAGAGATTGTTAGGGAAAGACCTTTCTTATGTTTTAGATAAAAAAGGAAGAAGAAGAAAGTACATGCAAAAAGGTTTAAGTGGTGGGGTGGGAGAGAGAGATTAGGAGGTGGAGAGTTTGGGAAGGGTCCCTCAAGTGAATTGAAGGACCCCGCAAGTGAGGAGGAAGATGGAGGAGGAAGGTCGACAGAAGAAAAAATTATTGAAGGAAAACATTATTTCCAGGGGAACGAGATGGTAGACTTTTCCTTACAGCACTCCTAGAAAAAAGGAGGAGACTTGGTTGGAAGAAAGCAACCTTAATTTGAGGGCCAAATACATGTCCATGCTATTTGGGGCTACTACTACTACACAATGACAAGTTACAATTTTGACGCTTGTTAATTAATCCATTTACATAATTAACCAAGACTAATATCTAACACCTTGTTTATGCCGAGCTAGGAGCCTTTCCTCCGAGATAAAAGCTTCACTCAATTCAAATGTTAAACAAAAGATGGTGTTTTTTTATTTTATTTTAAGAAATTATTACCAAAAAAGGGTAAACTCTACAATTTACAATATATTACAACCTACAAAGGATATATAAGGGGAGAGAACAACCCCCTACTTTCCCATTAGTACACTCAATACAGACCACTTACAACTACAAAAACCAATGCCTCCTCATTGCTAGCTGCATCAAATCCTGCTTCCCATTCACAATGATGACCTCCCTTATTAGATTAACTATGCAGTCCGCAAGCTCATATTTACCGCATTCAACTTGCTTGTAAAGCCTTCTGTTCCTCTCCCTCCATATTTGATTAAGCATGAAACCGTCCAGCCTTCCTTGTTTGGTTTTTTGCATAAACTCTTCCAACATATCATTCCAATTATATGCAGAATTCAGAGTGCTTATCAAATGCAAAATTCGACTCCACACTACTTTTATATACTCACATTCAAAAAACAAATGGTTTCTACTTTCATTTACTAACTTACACAACACACAAATGGGATTAAATGTACTGAATCACCTGTCCTTAGTTCTCAATCTATTTTTAATAGCTAGCCATAAGAAGAAAGCAGATTTAGGGCATAATACCTGTTTTCAAACTAGTTCAGCCCAAGGTACCTGTTCCCTCGGCTCTCTCCCAATACTGCATGTTGAAGAGGGTGTGAAAACACCATTTTGGGTTGCTGCCCAAATCATCTTGTCGGGAGTATTTCTCAGTATAATGTCGTTCATATAGTTGTTGATAATGTGTCTGAATATGCATCTAATCAGGCGATCTCCTTCTCGTACAGGTACTTATGCTAAACATAAGTAATTACAAAAACTTACTTATGTCCTTATCCTTGTTTAAATTATCAATTGAATTTTAAGTTCTTAGCTCGTTAATGACTCACTCATTGGTTACTTTGATTTTACTATTGAAGGGATTTAATATACAGAAGTTTTTGGATGAAATATGATTATTAGATTAAATATGGAAAGTTGTGATTTAGTGGTTCTTCAAGAAATTGAGATTATCAATGTGAAATGTAATTTGTAGCCTATTTATGAAAGTGAATTAGGTGCAATTCATTTTTCGATTGATTTAATACTTGAAACTATGGATTTTGCTCATCTAGTATTGGAAATTTCTAGTTAGACTCGAGATGTTAAGCGAGTAGTACATCAAGATGGGGTGAAAAATAAGTAGCCCAATGCATTATTTGTAGGTAATTATATATTCAACATTTCAAATGATATCTTTATTTTAATTATTTTATTCCTAACATGCCAATTCAACATATAGTAAAACTTCACTGAATTAATACTCGACCAATTAATCACTTATATTATATATTAATGTTTATGGTCTTGAATTGAATTTACTCTATTTTAACTGTTGATTTTTTTGTTCTTTGAATTAAACTAACAAATAATCAGAAGTAACAATGATGATAAATTGGTAAAATAATATTTTTCTAAAGTGCCTTTATATAATTCTATAATCTTATTGATTTATTAAATAATAATTTTCTTAAATTACAAATACATAAATAATTAATTCTATTTTAAAAATTAAAAGATTGAATTGATAAATAGAGAGTTACTTCTGAAGATACAATTAACCTTGCTAGACAAGAGCAAACAATAAAACTCAAGGAAGTTTAAAAAGAGTTGGATGCATGCATAAGTGAGAATGAAAAATGAAAAATGAATTGTATAGCATTAAAGCATCCAATAATGACATTAAGGAATTAGGATGAAACGTTGAAAAAAAGATAGATTTCTTTAAAGAATCTTTGTCCAAATTTACTAAAGGACGTGAAAAACTAGAAAACATGATAGGAGCTTAAAAGAATTCCAATGATCAACATGAAACAGGATATAACTATGAAACTGAAGGCAAATTCCAAAACCATATTTGTCAAAAAAAAAATACTTATATAGTAAAGAATCATTGCCTAATGTGACAATTGAATATGGAGCATCCACATCCAAGCATATGCATACATATTTCACATCCACTAGGACTAATCGTAAAAGTAAGCACCATGTTTTTATATATGGAGATAACATCATCTTCTAAAAGAGACAATTGTTAAACTAAACCAGAGAGATGAGAAGGATAAGAAGCCTCTAAGGGATCGCAAACTCAACAAGAATCTTCATTGAAGTCTTTCCCAAGTAAAGTTCAATATGAGGTAATTATTCGTTCATAATTTAGAAACATATGATAACTTACTTTTATATGTGAATTTAAGTATAAACTCTTGGTGATGATTGTTTATGTTTGAATGAATAAGGTGTTTAATAATTTTTTAAAATTGTGAACCTTAGTACCTAAACTTAGAGATTATTATACAAAACGAAGAATTAAGTTAGAGTTTACATTAATTAGGTAATTATTTCACTAAAACTTTGCATAAGGAAATATTTTACTCAATTAGAAGAGAATTAGGTATATTTGATGGAAATTCTATAGATAAAGATCCACTTTTTTGTTATTGTCATTATGTGTTGGAAGGCTCTTTTAAAGTTTTTAATAATTCTTGATTGATATTACTTTAACCCGTTAAATGTTTTGATGTTTAAATTAAGTTCTATAGTTGTTTTTAGCTATTTAAAACACGCAGGTTGACCAATATCTTAGTATGGTCAACCAGTGTAACCAAAAACCATGCATGTTTTCTACCTTTTCTAATAAGTTTGTTCTTTCTTTGGTGATGCATGTCAAATGCACAAGAAAATAAAACCTAACTTTACACACTAAATTTGAAGTAGTGATGAGTAGGGATCATATCTACAAAGAATGTGTGTAAAGCTTTTATATTGAAAAATAATCAATGTTTAGGATATAAAGGGGGGTTTGGCTATATTTAAATAACAAAATAAAGTAAATTAAACTAATAAAAGAAATTTAAATCAAATAGTAAGAAAATGATAAAATTGATGAATGAGTTTGGAATGTGGTTATTGGTTTACTCTCATCCTTCACATACTTAAACATACTTCATCATCTTGTTGTTTTTACACCTCTATTAGAAACTATTAACTGTGGTTAACAATAAGCTCTGTTGACCCCAATTTTTCCTCACGTCTTGTTTAACCAAAATAAGCTCTTTAACTAAACCTAGCTATCAAACAACCTAGAACAAGCTCTCTAGAATTAGTAGGATAAATAGGTTAATCTAGGCAAAAACCACACAAGCTCGGGTCATTTAAACTATGTTATGTTACCCCTAATGATTCATTACCATTAGTTTACCATAAATGAATTGAAAATACAACTATTACATATTGTATTCCATATCTTACCAATGGGTTCATACATAAACAATCTATTGAGAATGAGAATGAGAATGAGAATATTACTAATTCATTCATGAATACCCAAAGCATTAAGCTCAGAATACATAAATAATTTCTAGATAGAGAGAGTGAACAATACAGAATGAAGAGAAGTTCATGTGTGATCTTTAGTTTCGATTTCCCCTATGAACTAGAAGGAAGAAAGCTAGCCATCCATAAGTATCCAGGAAGTAAGTTTTCTACCCCCTTTTGTGTTATAAAAACAATTCATCCTTTCTTTGGCCACTCACAGGTCTATTTATATGAAAAACTAGGTTTTTAAGGAGATGCACGATTGGATCTAAATAAATGCTACCGTTAAATTTATGCACGTCGTATATCTTTCAAATAATGTGAATTCTTCATTTTCTTGCATTTTCTTGTCCCATATTCGCCATAATCCATCTCCTTATTGTTCCACAAAGACAAATAAGGTTGAGCATCAAGAGGATGGCTCAAGGACTGTGCTTTTAGCCCATTTTAGTTCCTGTGCTTACAATTTGTGCCTAAAACTAAATGTGAACCAAAATAAGTATCTTAAGCATTTCATAATATTAATCGCTAAGTATTAAGGAGAGAATATATAAATAATCAAGAACACTTAAAGTTCCTTTACAATTAGATTTTGACCGTCCAAGGGGAAAACGACAAAATCAGAGTCAAAAACCAAAACATTTCCACATTTTCCATATTTCTCATAAATATAACAAAAGAGGAACAAATTTCAAAACCATGGCAAGAACTAAACATTAAAAGCCTCTACTCCTGATTAATCAATAACCATTCCCTTCAGAAACTGAGCAATTTAGGGGTAGACTTTGACAAAATATGTTTAAGAGTAAGATAGATCTATCGATACACTCAAACACAATTTATGATTAAGACATTCCACGATTTTGCATATCATTTCATTTCATCAGTTATGATGAAAGCAAAAACTATGTTTCATAACTCATATTCAAGCCTTCACACTATAAACCACATGTGTTGAAGGCATTTTTATCATTAGAATTAATGGCATTTTCCCTTAATTTATGGATTAATTATTAAGTTATATATATATATTTTCTTGCTAAATTGCTTGGTTGGCCTAAATTTGCATTTATAATTGTCATGTTTAATTCGTAGGAAATGTAGTTATAAAAGACCACACCGACAAGAAAAAGAAGCACAAAAATCACACAAGAAGACATGCCATAGGAAGAAAAAGAAAACAAATTACGCAGCCATGAAGAAAAGGACGCAGACCACAAATGATCAAAATCAGCTAGGAAGGCACATGCAGCCACCATGACCCCACGCAATAGCAAAAATTGGAGGCGTGAATATAGGGGGAGAAGAAAACAAGAGGACAAAATGAAAATCATTTCAGCTGGAGAAGACGTGGGTGAGCAACAACAAATTAAAGAAAATCACAAGAAAACTCCATCAAATGACCCACCACGCATGCAAGGAGGGCAGCTCTAAGATATAACGAAAATCATGCATGCAAGATTACAGCCCCAAGTGACTCACAATTTCACGCTACATTATGGAGGAGTTACACACGTTAGCAGCAAAAGAGGACAAAACACCAAGGGGGCTTTATTCATTGATTAATTTATGTCATTCTTCTGATTTTTCACGCAGAAAAAGGGACTCTTCAGCTTTCAAAGTGGCACCTCATGCAACACCAAGGTCACAAACCCCAAAGGCCCACCCAACACTCATTCTCCACTAACGTCACTCTCCATTCACCAAGAATTAACGTTGCTTTACATTAGAAAGGACTCTACCCATTAACTAATGTGACCCCACCAGCTTTTTAATATTACTCTACAATCTCCACTCACAAGAGGTCCCACACTCTTCATCTAACACTCACTCTTTATAGAAAGCACCAACGACAACTCCATTTTGGGGGGGTTTTTGCTCTGAACAATCACGCACAAGAGTGGGGGACTCCATTGTTCATTACTCTCCAGCATATTCACGTTACAATCAAAATTAAGGGGGACTTTTGTGTAGCTGGAAACGCAAACTTCAAGTGGGACACAAGGAGAGGGACGAGGTTACACAGGTTACGCACAAAGGTGGGGCTCCAGCACTCAAGAAACAAGAGGGGACAAGCTCTCAAGGTGACAACAACGCAGTCAGGAAACGCACCAATAATGAGGGACGCAACCATTAATTCCTGAACTCATTTATTTTTATATCTGTTTATTTTGCGTCTTTCCATGTTGTTTGCTAATCCCGATTTATGTGGTCTTTATCTTACCATGAGTGAGTAGTTTCCTTAAAGTTTCAAGGTTGGGGCAAGCTTTTAGCTATTTTTATGGACTAAATTTCGGTTGATTTATTTGTATGGATTTTTGGTTTTGATTTCTCTGTTTGAAATTGATTTTTCTGGTATTGTGTTTGGCCAACCATTACTTGACGTTAGTTGTTAATTGAAGAACCGATAGGT
>JANKOD010000007.1:7067684-7080993 GCA_026284645.1 Erythroxylum acuminatum
GGATACGATCTCTAGATTTAATTAGGCAGTAGCATTACGAATTAGGAAAACTGATTAATCAAGGCAACAACCACATATGATGCGTCATTTAACCTAGGTCATGTTATCCCTAATCATTACGACTCATTAGTCGCTAGACATGAATTTCAATATAACAATTACGAATTATATCAAAATTTTAGCAATGGGTTTGCAAATAAACGATTCAATGAACACATTAAAATCATCTTTTCACAATACCTAATGGGTTCATACACAAATAACTGAACAATAATGAAAATCCAATTATCCATACGCAAAACACAAATCAATTAACATAGGATAACACAATCAATTTCTAATGAGAGAAATAAACAATAAAAATAGTAAAATACACTTAACCTAGGTCGTTGGCGTTGATGTCACCTCCAAATTGGTGTCGAGATGTTACCTCTCCATGGGTCTCTCTAAAGAACATGATTTAACCCCACTCAAATATCCCTAGTTGAAACCCTCTCCATTGAGCTTCCCTACTCTCTTGCAAGCTCTCTTATGTTCTATAATGTGACAATTTAATTTTTTGGCCCAAACTACTATTCACGCTTTAACCCTAGCTAATGTTTCTGCCGCTACTCTACGTTTCCATTAAAACACATCATGCATAAACACAACGTTTGTGTTTCGCAGGCACTGTCAACATTAAACATAGATATCATCTGTGTTTCATTTCTCAACTGTCCTCTTGCATTGTCGTTTTGATGCTCTCTACCTTGGATATTGCATCGTCATTTTCTGCTCTTGCTTGGCTTCTGCGTTGCACATCTTACTGCATGCATTTTGACCTCTTCTTACTGTCGTTTTATGTTCTTTCGTTCATCTTCTTTGTCTTCATTTAATTCCATAAAGCACGTTGCATGGGCTTGCATGGTCCATACACAACAACAACTTTGATTAATTTTTGTTTATACTTTTCTTGTCTTCTTTTTGTCTTATAATTTTCTTCTTCTTGCTCCAAGAAAATAAGTGAAAATTAATCTTCAGAAAATGGCCAAAATTTAGAGCTTTTGACTCACTTTAACTTCTTTTCTTCTAAATTGTACCTAAAATCACATATGAGTCAAAGTGAGTATCTTAAGCAATTTCATGTCAATAATCGCTAAGTGTTATGGAACAATTTAGTAATCAATTAAGCACCTATCAATTTTCCCCACATTTAGTGTTTGGTCATCCTTAAGTAAAACATTAAAATTAAACTTAAAGACCTAAAACATTTACTCAATTCCCATATGTTCTGAGAATATACAATCATAAGCAAAGATGGATGACTTTCAAAAATCATAGCAAGAAGTCACCATTCCAAGCTTTTTCTCATGATCAATCAACATTCATCATCTTCAAAATCTGAGTAATCTAATGGTAGACTCAAAAAATGTGTTAACTAAAATATATCCATGGGTACACTCAACATCATTCATGATCATGACACTCCACAACTTTGCGTATCATTTCATTTATCCACCACTAAAGGTCACATGCAAAATCATAAATCAAATGACTTTTTAGGGTTGTAATGTGGGCAAAGGTAAGGTGAGATGTATTTAGTTCAAGTAGCATGAAAGTCATTAAACCTAGTGAAACAAATGCAACACTTAATATGACATCAAGTGCACAAGTTCACACTCATACAAAACTAGGTACCATCAGCTATGATGAATGCAACACTTATATTTCACAACTCATTTTAGTTCTCACATACAAACCACATGAAACATATACCAATCTAAAGGAATCATTCATACAATTTATGCCAACAATACATTGAAACAAGAGTGAACCTTCCAAGCCAACATCTACCTCATATTTAACATACTCAAATAACACATTTGTTACAAGTCTAGGAAGATGCATTAATTATGAATAGCATTAAAAACTCATACGCACTTCCTCGATAAATTTATTTAAACAAAAATTTTCATTCTTTTTCTTTTTCTTTCTTTCTTTTTTTCAATTTTCTTTTTTATTTTCTTTTTTAACATTAAAAGAAACTACTTTAACATGGGAATTTCAATGATAAGACATAACAAAACATCCCAACATTAACCACCCAAACATATATACACCCCCCACACTTACACTTTTATATATCCACAAACTCACTAATCACAAATGCTCCACTGGCTTTATGACTTAGGTAAGACATTTGGTTAAGTTTAAAAGCGTAAAACATGGTTTATACAAAAAGAAAGGTATAAAGCTTAAAGGAGATTAACAAGGGAAAATCCTTCCAATAGGGTGGCAATTTGGATAACGTAGATTGGAAAAACAAAGAATACCTAATCATTTCCATGTTAATGTCGGTGATTAAAATATAATCTCGAATAGGAATTCAAAGCAAAATTAGAATGTATATGTCATGAAGGTCACATATTATCAAAAGACAATGAGATAAGGTGTCAAACTAATAAGGCTCAAAATCTCACCAGCTTTGTCTACCACTAGTCATTACTCTTCTAAAGATAATGCATATTGACCAATTACAAGAGAAAAAATAGATGCTAAAGATCCTATGAAATTCTCTAATCAATTCATTATCTACTCATGACTATATAATCCTAGAAGCAATAGAAAATGAGAAAATGTTTGTTTTGTTCGTTTTATTCTTTCTTTCATTTTGATTGAAAACTTAAAACAAGCAAAAAACAAACCAACAAAAAACACACATGCATAAAAAATGCGAAAATGTAAAAAAAAGATATTTACTTCCCTTTGGTTGCCTCCCAAGAAGTGCCTTAGTTTAGGGTTGCCGGTTCGACTCCATACTTTCCTCATGTGACAAAATCATGATCTTCCGGTACTATAGTTAGTGCCACTCCCACGCGGGTTGTTCCAAATAGGGCCTTAGTTGATCATCATCCCAATTCAGCATCTTTCCTATCCTCAAATTCTCAATCTCGACTAAGTCTAAAAAGATCTTAAATATCTCTTCGCCTTTTTCTTCCTCATTTAATTCCTCTAATCTGTTATGTGAAGGTGAAGAGTTATTCTAAAAAATAATCATAAACTCAGCACTTACCTTTGAACTAAAAGATATGTCTTTTTCTGCTTTGAGCTCCTCCTCTGCTTCTTCTACATAAGCAACTACTTGAGTAATGCTCTCAAAATTATCAAGCTCCTCATTACTCTGTAAGGTTTTCGCACTAACATCCATTGGGTATACTTCAGGTTGATATGGCTACTCCTCTTCCATTTGTGATTCTAAGTAGTCGATCCTCGCTGCCATCTCACCCATTTGGCTTGCCAAGTTCTAGTTTCTAGACGATATATACCTCATTTCCTACTGGAGCTATTAGGCATTCTGTTGAATTTGTTGCATACTCTCTTAAAGCTGTTGCATACCCTATTGAAATTGAAGATCGTTAGTAATCACAACATTCATCAATTCTTCCAAAAATGTGCCTGAGTTTTGACAAGAAGCTTATGGTCCGTAAGGGAATTGATGTACGTCCCGTAAACTATCATAGAAGTTATTATGATGGTTATCCCATTCATAACCAAAGTTAGGTTGATCAGTCCAACCTTGGTTACAGGATTGAGAGTAAGAGTTAAAGAAAAAATTACTTCCATTGATGAATATTTTTTTAAAAAAATTCAAACACAAAACAGAAAAATGAAAGGATCATAAAATAACTAAAAAGAAATCAATTACGATATACAAAACACTAATTAAAATCACAATAAAACTAAAACACCATACTCTCCGGTAACAGCGCCAAAATTGACAGCACGTCATAATGCTAATCAAAATAAAATAACTAGACTACTACTATAACGATGGTGAGTCTAAGTCGATCCCACAGAGAGTGTATGTAAAGTTATTGAAATGAAATTAATCGATGTTTAGGAAAAAGGGGGTTTTGGACTTTTAGAAATAAGAAAATAAAATTAAAACGAACATAATGAAAACAAATTAAAGAAAACATGAAAATGATAAAAGTGGAGAATTTGGTAGGGACCCAGTTCTTTAGTTCAATCTCGGCATACACCCTAATCAAACATATTTCATGGATTGTTGTTCTTAAACCTCTCCTAGCAACTATGAATCGTGGGTTAATAATTAACCTGAGTTTTCCCTTAGGTAGTGTTTAATCAAGATATGATCGTTAATTAAACCTAACCATTGAATAACCTAGGATACGATCTCCAGATTTAATTAGGCAGTAGCATTACGAATTAGGAAAATCTATTAATCAAGGCAACAACTACATACGATGTGTAATTTAACCTAGGTCATGTTATCCCTAATGATTAAAAATCATTAGTCGCTATAAATGAATTTCAATATAACAACTATGGATTATATCAAAATTTTAGCAATGGGTTTGCAAATATGAATGCATTAAAATCATCTTTTCACAATACCCAATGGGTTCATACACAAATAAATGATCAATAAAAAAAATCTAATTATCCAAATATAAAACCCAAATCAATTAGTATAGGATAACATAATCAATTTATAATGAGAGAAAGAAAAAAAACAACAAAAATAGTAAAATACACTTAACACAGGTTGTCGACGTCAATGTCACCTTTGAACCGGCATCGAGACGTTACCTCTCCATGGGTCTATCCAAAGAAAATACTTCAGCCCTACTTAAATATCCTTAGCTAAAACCTTCTTTACTGCACCTCCCTTCTCTCTCATAAGCTCTCTTCTATTCTATAATGTGACAATTTAATTCTTTGATCCAAACTACTATTCATGCTTTAACACTTGCTGATGTTTCTGTCACTACTCTACATTTTTGTTAAAATGCATCATGCATGAGTACAGCATCTGCATGAACCACAAACGTCGTTTGCATTTCGTTCCTCTATTATCCTCATGCGTTGCTGTTTTGGTGCTCTCTGCCTTGGACATTACATCATCATTTTCTACTCTTGCTTGGCTTTTGCATTACACATCTTGCTACATATGTTTTAATCTCTTCTTATTTCCATTTCACGCTGTTTCTTTCAACTACTTTATCTTCATTTAATTCCATAAAACACTTTGCATGGTCCATGCATAACAACAACTTTGATTAATTTTTGTTTCTATTTTTCTTGTCTTCTTTTTGTCTTATAATTTTCTCCTTCTTTCTCTAAGAAAACAAGTGAAAATTAATCTTCAAAAAATGGTCAAAATATAGAGCATTTGACTCACTTTAACTTCTTTACTTCCGAATTGTACCTAAAATCACATATGAGTCAAAGTGAGTATCTTAAGAAATTTCATGTCATTAATCGCTAAGTGTTATGGAATAATGTAATGATCAATTAGGCACCTATCACAAACATGCATATAAGAAACAAATAACTTAAAAGAACACATGATAATCCCACCCCCATGCTTAGAACTTACATTGTTCACAATGCAACATTAAATGTAAGAAAAGGAGCATTCAACATAAATAACAAATGCGAAAATGTAAAGAAAAAGAAACAAACTTCCCTTGGGTTGCATCTCAAGCGCTTTGATTCATGTCACTGGCTCAACTCCACACTTAGCTCCTCATATGAAAAAATTATGGTCTTTAGTTGTCTCCACTTTTGCATTTTCCACTTGAGGTTCTTTGAGATAAGGCTTGAGTTAATGATCACTCACATTTAGCGTCTTCTCTATTTTCAAACTTTTAATCTCTACTAAATCCCTACAATCTCAAAAACTCTTCAATATTTTTTTTTAACCTTTTTCCTCTTTGTTCAATTTCTCCAACCTATTAGGTAAAGGTGAAGGGTTAGTCTTTTTAGAAATTAAGGACTCAGTATTCACCTTTGAGCTAAATGATAGATCCCTTCTCTTTCAAGCTCCTCAATTTCTTCTTCATTAGCAATCCCTTAAGTAGTCCTATCAAGATTATCAAGCTCCTTTCCACTCCTTAAGTTTACTACGCTAATGTTCTTTGGATTCACCTCAGGTTGAGATGACTGCTTCTCTCTGCTTTATGATTCTAAGTAGTTGATAGTGACTGACATTTGACCTATCTAACTTATCAAGTTCCGGATTATAGACCTTGTACCTTATTGGAATTGTTTCACATCTTATTGAAATTGTAGAGTGTTAGTAGCAAGAGATTTAACTTGGTCTTCAAGAGATGTACATAAGTTGCAATAAGAGTCTTCTAGTCTATGGGGGAATTTTTGTGCACCCTAAAGCCTATCTAGGAAGTAATTTTTCTAGCTATCCATAGGATTGGGAATATGGGTTATAGGCAAAATTTTCCATGATAGTATTAACGTACTCCAGCATTGAAATACTCCCTTCGCAGTGTTCTTTTTATACACAAACACTAATAAACATAAAAATTAAAAGATCAAGAGATAACTGTAAAAATGAATTATAAACAAACAAATACAAAATAGCAATTGAAATTAAAAGTAAAAATTAAAGTATCACACTTCCTGGCAAAGGTGCCAAAATTTTTTATACATGTCGAATGCACCAGAAAATAAAGCTTAACTTTGCACACTAAATTTGAAGTAATGGTGAGTAGGGATCGTATCCATAGAGAGTATGTGTAAAGCTTTTGTATTGAAAGGAATCAGTGTCTAAGATATGGGGGTTTGGTTGGTTTCAATTAATAGAATAAATTAAATTAACTAATAAAATCAATTTGAATCAAATAGTGAGAAAATGATAAAATTGATGAATGAGTTTGGAATTCGGTTCTTGGTTTAAGCTCAACCTACACACAATTCATAATACTTTATCGCCTTGTTGTTTTCACACCTCTCTTAAAAACTATTAATCATAAATTAACAATAAGCTCTGTTAACCCCAATTTTCTCTTAGGTCTTGACTAATCAAAATAAGCTCTTTAACTAAACCAAGCTATCGAAAAACTTAGAATAAGTTCTCTAAATTTAGCAAGAAAACCATAATACGAACTATGAAAGTAGATTAATCTAGGCAATAACCACACATGCTGGGGTCATTTAACCTATGTTATGTTATCCCTAATGATTCATCACTATTAGTTTACCACAAATGAATTGAAGATACAACTATTACATATTGCATTCCATATTCTGGAAATGGGTTCATACATAAACAATCTATTGAGAACGATAATATTAATCATTCATAAATGAATACCCAAAACATTAAAGTAAGAATAACTTAAACAATTGCTAGACAGAGAGAGTCAACAATACACAATAAAGAGATTTTCATAAGTGATCTTTGACTTTGATTCCCCTACGAACTAGAAGGAAGAAGGGTAGCCCTCAATAGGTCTCCAAGAAGTAAGTTTTTTACCCCCTTTTATGTTCAAAAAACAATTCATCCTTTATTTTGCCGTTCACATGTCTATTTATATGAAATAATAGGTTTTTGGGGGCAAGTTGATGCTCGTCCTTACATCTTGTAGATCATGTGAATTCTTCATTTTCTTGGATTTTCTTGTCCCATCTTCACCTTAATCCATCTCCTTCTTGCTCCACAAAGGCAAATGAGTTTGAACATCAAGCGGATGGCTCAAGGAATGAGCTTTTAACCTATTTTAGTTCTTGTGCTTCTAATTTGTACCTAAAACCAAATGTAAACTAAAATGAGTATCTTAAGCATTTCATAATATTAATCGCTAAGTATTAAGGAGCAAATATATAAACAATCAAGCACACATCTTTTGGTTACTTGTCTGGTTACTCAAATAGTCACAATATTCATCCAATATCCTTCAAGTGGTGGACTAATGTCCCTCATTTGATGACTCCCTTCTTTTTTGAGAGTTTGGTTTCCATTATTGATCGATAAATGACCAGCTTATGTTGATTAATATACTTCAATGTTGACTAGTAAATTGTGTTTTAAATTCAACTCATTTTTCTCCACCCCTCCACTACTTATTTTTACTTATCTCTAAAACACCAAAACTGGTAAATTAGTCAAGGCTTCTGGTCAACTAGTTGAGGCATATGGTCAATTAGCCCTCTTATTTTTAATATCTCCTTTGCCTTTTTTGTTCCATTCTTTTTTTTTTACATCCTCTGAAATCCCAAACAATTCACTCTTTTCCATGAAAAACATCATCTATCATTACATAAAAATCTCATGATTGCATCTAGCTAAGAGTTTTTCATCCTTGAATTTCATATTTAAATTCTCAAATTTTTCTTAATTAAGAATTATTCTTTTCAAATTGATGCCTTTGTAGTTAAATTGTAAAAGGAGTTAAGTTTTTTTTCTTTTAAATTTTATCGATACATCTTTAATTTTTTTTCAATATTAGTATTGTTGGAACTTTTTCATTTTAATTAAATTTTGGGGATTTTAAATTTATACTTTCTTTTATGAAGTTAACTATTAGATATTGCAATTATTCTTTTATTTTTTACAATTCCAACTTTACTTTTGTCAAAACTTATCCTTGGTGCTCTAATTAAATCTTTCAACTTAGACATACTATTGAAATTGGAGATTTTTTAAATTAGACACAATTAAGGAGGTCTCTATCAAAATTGACCTTTTATTTTGACTTTTTAAATATTCAATAACACTCTAGTGAGAAAGTTCAGTAATCTTGATCAAATTCATATTTTTAACTAAGTTAGCTTGACGTAAGTCACTTTATACTATACATTTTTTGTTAATATATTTCTTTTTAATGATTCCAAAAAGGGGGAGAAAGTTTGGTGATATTAGATTTGTAGGGAGTAATAATAGTTAGGGGGTGACTATTTTTATCTTTTTTCTTCTTTCTTGCACTTTATACTAGATGCTTGAGTAAATTTATGATATCTTCATATATAGATATTTCTTTGATTTTGAATATCTCTTTTTTACTTGTTATTGAATTGTGCTCTTCATATTGAATTATGTCCTACACATGAATTAAGGGAGAGTTAATCACTATCTTGATATTTATTTGAGTGCTAAATTTAATTTTTTTGTTCTCTAATATTATACGTGTTTTGTTATCATCAAAAGGGGTGGATTCTTAAACTAAGGGATGTTCCAATTGATGTTTTGGTGATAATAAAAAATAATTACTACTAATGTGTTTGTTATTTTGATGGAAAAAAACGTTAAACAAAATGAAGTCATAAACTCAAGAAGATAGCGTATGAAGTTAAACAAAAGGAGTTGAATTTTACAACTGGCAAAATGAAGATCAAAACAAGAATAAAAGAAGATCAAAGCTAATCAAGGTCATTTTAAATTTTTTCTTATTATTTATAACCTCACTTTTTTAATTTGATGATCCAAAAGGCTCACCATGCATAAACATTTCATTTAACTTCAGTACATGAGTCTTTTCATTCATCAAGAGGCATTAAAGTTTTGGTTTCTATATAAATGCACCTTGATCTTTAAAACAAGGTTTAAGGAATATTAAATGTTTTATTCATATTTGCATTAATCAAGTTAAGTTTGAACATTTGAAGGTGTTAAAATCATGTGTTTAGAGTGTATATAGTTTAGTAGTTAACCAATATAGGTTAAAGTTGTTAAATTTGATATACCAAGAGTTTTTAGTAACATTGGTCAATGTATTGGTCAATTAATATACTACATTGGTTGATCAATATGCCTACTGGTCAACCAATGTCCCAATAGCTTGTGAATATGGAGCTTTTAATGCATACTAGTTGACCAATGCATTATAAACAACTATTGTAACAACTAGTTCTTGCCTTCAATGACTAAGAGGGATCCCAAAACACTATAAATGGATATTTTTCTCATTAGTTTTAGTATCAAGAAGGTTTTGGATGTTGTATAAACACATTTCAAAGAGCTTTTCAATCATTTTAGCATTATTATCTCATATTCATATGAGTAAGCCATTTTGAGTTATCAAGTGAAAAAGTGAGCTATTTTTTAGTTGTAATCTTTTGTTGGGTGTCAGATATTGTACTTGGGATTATTCTAAATGGGATTAAGGTTTCTATTTACTCTGGAAGAAGATTGTAAAAAGGACTCCCCTTTACCGAAAAAGATTGTACAAAGGTTATTTTTTCCGTTGATAGAAAAAATATAGTGAAATTCTAAAAGGGGTCTTAGGAGTAGACGTAGGCAAGGTTGTTTACTGGAACACTATAAATTGGTTTGCATTATCTCTTCCCTATCTCTTTAAATTATTTTTCAATTTTTTGATTAATTTATATTAAGCTATTTCCTTATACTTATTTATATCGATTGTTAGCATTCGAGGATATTGGCTAGAAAATTTATTAAATTTTGTCAACACTTAATTCAGCTCCCTCTTATGCATCATTAGGGACTAACAAATTCTAATGTTATAACTAAGTTCATTATTTTATAGGAGTATTAAAGTTAAGAATAAATTTATAAACATTAAACTTTTAGGAATTTATTTAAAATTTTATAAAAACTTTAAGGTAAATCCTTTAGTCATTTATCTTATTTAACTCATATGTGGATTATGTTTTATATAACAACAAATGTGTATTCACCACTCATCCCAATTTTTAGTTTTGGTAATGTCGCAAAGAAATAACAAAACATAATTAGGCAACTAGCATATATAATATAAGAGAGAATGGCAAGAAGTTAGGCCAAAAGAGCAACTTTTCTTATAAGATTTTATAAAAGTTTAACATAGTCCCTACCATCATCGAGGGTGCACATTAGTCTTTTAATATTTATTAATAGATCACTTTGAGCCCTTAATATTTAAAATAGAATATATTAATCTCGTCTTCCTGATTCTGTTATTTTTTTCCCAAATGTTTATTGAAGGTCTATATTAGTATATCTTACATGGCATGCCGATGTAGAATTTTTATAAAGCAAGGTCTACATAACGCCTGATGTAGAATTTTTGTTAATTTAGAAAAATATTTTGTTAATTTTACTTAATTAAATTGTGAATAAATTAGTTAATTGGACATATTTTATTTAGTAGCTACAACATAACCTCCCATCTTATTTCATCCAAAATCTCCACTTGAAAAATCCAAGTTCATTTCATTCCAAATTTCAACCCCACTTTATCTCAAATCCCAACCCATTTAATCCTAATCGTAACTCTAACTCCATCTGAATACCATATCCTCCAATAAAAATGCTAGTTAAAGAACAACTATAACCATTGCACCATTTACTTGAACAAAAATTCTCACTAAAAACCCCTTTATACTAGGCTACTCCATCATGTTATTTTCAACGCTAGTGTATCTATATTATTACTTATAGGTTCAAATAGCAATAAAGCTTTTATCTTTAGTTTTAGTTGCTTGAACCAAGTTTAATTCTTTTTGTCGATTCTTGTCGAGTTTTGTTCCTATAGTAGCTAGTAATTATGAAAAGACTAAAAAGTAAACCAAAAAGGAGGAGGTTAGTAATAGGACTAGTATCAACAAACAAAAAAGAATATGAATAAAGAAATAAAACAAATGTTGTGGGGCAAATAGGTCTTGTTTGGTAACCAGTAATAAAGAACTAGGAATGAGAATATCGTCTTTTTTCCCTAACTTTTACTTGTTTGGTTATTGGTAATGGATAAAATAGGAAATAAAGAAATGAAATTCTAAATAATCCTAAACTTTTATTTCTAAGAGGGTGTGATTATAAATTGGAATCAAATATTAGGCATACGGAACAAGTATTGAATATTATCAAAAATTATTAAAATGTTATCATAATATTATAAGGATAATGATTCGTATTAAAATATTAAAATATTGATATCAAAATTACATATTATAATCTTTTATATTTAATTTCTTTAATAATTATCTGATTTATTTCATTGATATTATATCAAGTAAAGCATGTTTTTGTAATTCTTAATTTTAATCTTATCTTGAAAGTTATTCATAATTATTTAAAAATTAATAATTTAATAAATAATTTAAAATAATTTTGATTAATTACTTATAAAATAAAAATATTATGATTAATTATTTACAAAATAAATCATACAGTACTAAATATGTTTTAAAAAATTATCATTATCATTCATCATATTTGATACCAAATACTAGTATAAATATTAACTTGATTAATCTCATTCTTGATGATTACATAACATACAATCGCATAATCAGTTATTTCATTTTTATTTCAATTCTCGCCTTCTAATCTCATTCCTAGTTTTTATTTTGATTCCTTCATTATTGATTACGAAGTAATCGATAACGAAGAGGTTTGTTAGTAATTGTTAAGTCAATTAAAATGCATATATTTTGGACTTAATATTTATTGATTTGCAAAATTGGTATTCATAAATTAATGGAATTATTTGTTAAATGCTCACAGGTGGTTGTCAACACCAAAAAGACGAAAAAGGATCGAAAAGAGGAAAAATATGGACAGAATCCCAAATCTGCAAAAATTTCCAGAATCCATCTCCAATTAGAACACAACAGTCCAAGATCGTCTCAATCTCTAAACAAGACGTCTTCTACCGAAATTGAAAGACCACCTGATCTGGATCAAATCAAAACAAGAAAAAGAAGAGATTGACATGAAAGAGGATGCTTGGAGTTGCCGCACTTATTTATTCATGTATTAGGGAGAGGGGTGAGGGGAGATCAGCTTAGCATTAGATTAGGTTAGGTTAGAAAAGATCATAGCACGTGTTCTCTATTTTATCCAGACTGCCGCATCCCTTGTTTTCTTTCTTGGTTCACGTTGCTCACTCTCCAACAGTATCGACATTCTCTTCTCTTATTAGCTGCCGCACATTGGGTTTTTCTTCTTGATTTTTAATATTCAACAGACCATCGTTGTCCTCATTCTCTTAGGATTGCCGCACCTTCTCTGTTGCTGATTGTCTTGTTCTTCAAAACCATCTTATTTTTCCTCTTTGATTGAAATTTGTCGAATAACCCTTGTTGTTTCTCCTTGGCCCACGTTTCTAGATTCCTCCAGACACATCACCGCACCTTCATTCTCCTGGGCTGCCGCAAGTTTCTTTAATTAATTTTCATAGTTTAATTTTTCTGCACTTGCCAATTAGTTTATTCTTAGATTTAGGGGACTTTGGTTAATTTAATTTTCTGGTTTTCTTATCTTTCAATTTCTGCAGATTTCAATTAGGGATTTTTATTATTTTCAATAAAGACTGGTTATGGAGATTATTTTTATTATTGTTTCTTTTGATTTCAATTTAATTATGAGTAACTAATTTTCTTGTCTTGGTTGAGGGATCCATGTTTCATGTTATTATGGTGAGATTTTCTTAATCTTTTTCATGTTATTGATGAACATTGGGTATTTTTGAATCTGTCTTTTTAATTGAATTTGTTAGTTTCTAGGTGCGCAACTAGGAATTAATTAATTCAACTGCTAGGTTAACAAAATCTGACGTTCAATTTT
>JANKOD010000007.1:7088451-7099922 GCA_026284645.1 Erythroxylum acuminatum
ACATACAAGGCATTTTGCTCATATTACACAACAACTATAAATAAATTTCCCACCTTGTACTCTTGGAAAATCCAAATTCAATGGTGCCCTTCCTCTTGCTCTTGGGTAGGTTCTTAATTTCCTAGCACAACCAAAATTTTCTTTAATTCCAATTCAATTGAAAATTCTCCAAATTTCCAAAATCACAACAAAAGCAATTAACCCTAATTAAGCTCATACTTAACCTACCCATAGTCCATCTAGGTTAGAAAACTCAAAACCTAGCTTAGAAACCCAAAAATTAAATGGGTTCTTTCAAATCTTCTTCTTCTAACACAACCCCTTTTCTCTCTCTAGAACTTCTTCATCACAACACAACAACCCATTTCTTTCTACTAAAGCAAAAAGAATGTGATAAACTTACCTTGGAAAGCTTGATTCTTCTTCTTCCCATGAAATTTTCCTCCTTTTTCCCTAGCTTTTTCGGTTTTCTTCTTCTTCTTCTTCTCTTCTCCCTCATGTTTTCTCTCTTCCTCTCTATGGCTTCCACGACACTCACTCTTCTTTCCTTCTAATTCATTAATTCAAGCCTCTTTTCTACTCCTTTTCTTCCAAAATTACCCCTCCTTCACTTGGGCTTTCCACTTTTGCCCTTGCTTTGTCTTATACGGCTCTAACCACCACTTAAGCTAACTTAATTCTAACTTAATCCTAACCTTCATTTTAATTTCAATTTCTAATCCTTCCCTCAAATTTCTAATTAATGACCCAATTCTAAAATTAAAAAAATTAAACCAATAAACAAACATAAATAACCAATTCAGCAATTTAGAAAATTCAAGATCCAACATCATTAATAGAATAATAGTTCTCCTCTGACCAAAGGAACATATCTCTATATAGGAAGATTGAATTTTTCAACTCTAAAAGTTAACTTATAATGTCAAAAAAGGTGGATAGATAAGTCCTTAACTCTTATCTAGGTTGCATACAAAGATCATCTAACCATTCTATTAAGTTTTTGATGCATTGTTATCATTCATAGATGAAATATACTAGCCCATCCATTTTCTAAGTTGTTTCTAGTTTCTAACTAGAGAGATGAAATGAACATAGTATTTGATATTTTGATATGTTAGATTTTAAAGAAAAGAAAAGATATAATAAAAGACATAACTTCAAAGTTCAAGATACATAGAAACATAATGCGTCAATAATACTTACAGACTTTTTAATATTGTTACTAAAAATCAATTAAAGAGATGAACTAAACATAGTTTTTCAATTTCTTATATTTGAGATTTTTGTAATGGAAAAATCACAATATATAAATAGTAATTACAAATTATTAAGCTATGGGAAACCGTTCTCACACTTAGGTTTCAAGGTATCTGCAGAATTCTTCAGATGCCAACCTTTCCTTTCCTTTTATATTTCTTATATTTCTTATTATATCTACTTATCTTTTTTTTTTTGCCTTTAATGCACCCTTTTATATTCCTTAAGATGCTACCATTTCCCAAAACTATTGAAAAAGGATGAATGGAAAATTTTATAACTTGAGTTAGTTGGCAATACCGACCATTATACACAGTCTTCCTATATCACGTTCACTATAGCTGGGAAATGAATTTGTCTAAGACTTTAGAACTTAACAATTATAACTATGTACATAAAAAATTATTGAATACTAAAAGAAGATACCTTTATGGGTATGCAATCTTTTTCCTTATTAACATATCAAAAATTCCCTTTTCCAAAGGCACATCATCACCAAATAAAGAGAAATATTGAGTTATGAAAGAACAAACTTTAAGGGGTTTATATTTCAGATCATACTCGTGGTTTTGATCTAGAATGCACATAATTAAAGTTTAATTTCTCTTTAAATACAAGTTCCTAACATTTTCCATAGTATAAAAAGCTTGTTTCAAAATAAATATCTTTCTATAATAACATCTTAATCTACAAATTAGACTCGATGAAAAAAAAAAAAAACATTGAAGATAGGGGGATGGGAGAAAGTGATCAAGATGATAATAAGAAATGATGCCCCTATCTTAGAAAACCAATTTGATTTCATACCAGGAAGGTCTACGACAGAAGTCTTGCATCTTCTTAGAAAGTTAATGGAATACTACAGAGAAAGACAACGTAACCTACATATGGTTTTTATTGATTTAGAGAACGAGTATGATAGGGTTCCAAGGGAAATCATGTGGAGGTGTTTAGAAGTCAAAGGAGTTCTAATGACCTACATATAGATTATTAGGGATATGTATAAAGGTATAAAAACTAAAGTAAGGATGATATGAAGAGATACAGAGCATTTTTCTATAGATATTAGATTACACCAAGGTTCTGCTTGGAGTCCCTTTATGTTTATCTTAGTGATTGATGAGCTCGCCAATAACATACAAGGGGATGTGCCTTAATATATGTTTTTTGTTGATGATATTGTTTTAATGGATGAGACAAAAGAGGGGATCAATGTCAAGCTTGAACTTTGGAGGAATACGTTAGAGTCAAAGGGTTTGCGATTGAGTATGACTAAGACTGAATAAGTGGAGTGTAACTTTTCGGGATGTAAGGTGTTTACAGATGTGGAGGTAAAGATTAGGTCAGAAGCTATCCTTTAGAAGGAGTATTTTAAATATATAGGATCTATCAGCCAGAATAATGGAGAAATTGATAAAGACATAGTTTACAGTATCAGATCATGATGGCTTAAATGGAGAGGTGGTTCAGGAGTTTTGTATGACAAGAAGATACTACTCAAGCTTAAAGGCAAATTCTATCATTTAGTGATTAGGCCGACCATACTCTATGGGGTAGGGTGTTGGCCCATCAAACAAGTTCATAGTCATAAGTTAATGGTGACAGAGATGAGGATGTTTTGTTAGATGTGCAACCTCACCAAAAGAGACAAGGTCAAGAATGGAATGGTAACAAACAAAATAAAGTTAGCTAATATTATGGACAAATTAAGATAGACAAGGCTTAGGTGGTTTAGACATGTTAAGAGGAGACACCCAGACGCTCCAGTGACAATATGCAAGAGGATCGTACTTAAAGATTGTAAGAGAAAATTAGGGAGGCCTTAGAAGAATTAGAGGGAGGTGATCAAGAATGATTTGCTAATGTTGGAACTTACCTAAGGATATGACTCACAATAGAAAACTTTGGCGTGCTAGGATTTAGATAAAGGATCCCTCATAAAGTGATCCTTGTAGCTATCGTATATCTTTTAGCTATTGCCTACTACAGTTACCCTAAGTGGTAGTTACTTATTGCTCGTATTAGTATTATTGTTATTATTATTAGTAGTATTATTAAAATATTTGGAATATTTAGTATTCTCTGTAGTGATATTAGTATCATTATGTCTATGATTATTAATGCTACTAAAATTTTTACTTTTAATAATATTTTTATTTTATTTTATCTCTTTTATTTCTTTTAGTATTATATATTATTTTTATTTCTTGTTACCTATTTATCTATTTTCCCTAGTATTTTTTATTTATTCATTTATGTTTTATTTGTATTCTTTTTTATTATTTATATTTATATATTCATTTTCATTCATACATGTGAGTCATTGGAAACAGCCTTTCTACTAGTTAAGAATAAAGTTGCGTACTGCAGGACCTCTCCAAATCCCGCATCCGAGATTTATATTAAGTATTGTTGTTGTTGTTGTTTGTCATCAATAGTTCCCATTTTGTAAGTGATAACATACTAAGCAATGCCCAAAGGAACACATGTATTTCTAGGTAGTCTAGATATCTCAACTCGAACAACTTAATCATAATGCAATAGAAGGTGGATAGATGAGTATTTAACTCCTGTCCAGGTTGCATACAAAGATCATTTAACTATTCTAATAGGCTAACAATGTGTTGTTATTCAAATTAGAAAAGCACATCCACCCCTTCCATTTTCTAGTCAGTTTATGCTTTCAAACCAAAGAGAAGAAATAAAATTAATATTTAATGTTTAAAAACATCATATTGTAAAGAACAAAAAAGATACAGTAGTAAACAAAATTTCAAAGTTCAAGGTAAGTAGAAACATGTGCTTCAACGGTACTTATGAATATTCCAGGACTATTTCCTTAAATCAATTGAAGAGATAAAATATATATTGTATTTTGCATAAAGAAAAATGTACCACTAAACAACAATTACAAATAAATAATCAAGAAAAATATCAGATTTTAAAGTACAAAAAAGATATAGTAACAAAAGAAATTTCAAAATTCAAGGTAAGTAAAAACATGTGTTTCAATGAGACGCATGGACATTCCAAGACTATTTCCTTAAACCAATTGATGAGAAGAAATAAACAAAGTTTTGATATATGAGATTTTGTATAAAGATGAAATTCACAACTAAACAGCAATTACAAATAATCAAGACTTATTGAACCATATGCATAACTTATATATACTTATTAACTTTTGGTTTTCCTTAATTACGACCATTATAGAATTCTCCAAATGCCACCCTTTTCTTTTTCTCTATATTTCCTATATTTGATTATCTTTGTTTATGCCTCCAATACACCCTCTTATAATCCTTGATAAGCCATTGTTTCCCAAAAATGTTGATGTAAGGTGAAATGATGGCATTCATAATTTAAGTCACATGATAATAAAAGCTTGTACATAATATAATAGACAAATTTCCCGTATCACATTTGCTATGGCTAGGAATTTAAATTTGTGTAAGATCTTGAACCTTTATAATTACAATCAATATAGATTAATATTTTAATTTTGTATTAGTGTCCAATATTTTAAAGGATAACATATTTTAAAGTTTAACATTTTAAGAAATTTTCAATTTAGTGTCTAAGATTTTAAAATTTTCAATTAACTGATCAACCTTTTAAAACCCTAACAATTTAGTTCAGAAGGTTATTTTTGATGATGCAGAATGCTTACTAAATACCACATGGATATCTATCTATTAGCCACATCAATAAAAACTAATGTTTTGAACTAAATTATTAAGGTTTTAAAAGGTTAGTCACTTAATCGAAAAATTTAAAAGCATAGGCGCCATATTGAAAAGATCCTAAAAGGTTAGGCCAAAAGAGCAATTTAGCCTCAACGTTTAGATTGAAATATGAGTTGCACCTAACGTTTTTGAACGTTCAAAATGAACTCTAACGTTTATAAAATATTCAAAACAGTCCCTAATGGGAAATTTTTAAAATTTTTTAGTTAAAGTAGTACCACTAATGGAATCGACGATGCAACCTCTTGTTATATCATGAACCACATCCCCAAGCTTGCACACTAAGATGGAAAGACTGTTATTACGCCATTCATCACATCGCCAAGCCTCTTGGGCCATTTCTCTAAAGAGGAGTAGAAGTAGTGTCTTAGTTGGCACAGCGACAAGCTAGAAAGGGATCATTATTACCGAGGCAGTTGTTGCCTGCCCAACTCGTCTTGTGGTATTGAGAAGTGCAAGATGCGTTCTTGGTCCACAACTTATCCTGGCAAAAGTTGGACATACAAGAACTACATTCGCATACCTATGGAAGGCAACATAGAACATGGGGCACCTCCAAAATGGCTTAGGAAGATCATTTGGAAACCGAAAAAACCCTCTGTTACAACATGAATTCCAGCACTAGTTATAATGCCCATCAGGAAATTTGGAACAATATGGTACAAACTGTCGTTTATCTTTTGGACCTATTCTGCTCAACAAGAAATAATAGTAGAATTTGGTTTGATAGAGGAAACCAAGACCTCAACGCTATGACACGTTTCTTAGTAATTTTCAACATACACTCAGCTTGTTATTCATTGATTATAAATAGCCAAAAATAATTCATAACAGAACCGCTAACAAGGAGCTAACAACCCACAACTAAACAAAATAATAGAAATTCAAGGAAACACACACTTGTCATTTGACTTATTCAAATCTAAACAGCTGTCCAACAAGCACTAAGGATATTGGCACGTGACAACTCTCTCCTCCTTAGAAACCACTCTTGTCCTCAAGAGTGACATGTGGAAATTTGGACTTGATGGAATTGAAGTCTTCCCATGTTGCATCTGCAGCTAATAACCCACGCTACTGAATTAAAACTTCTTGCTTCCTTCTTCTCAATCTTGTATCTAGAATGGCTTTCAGTTCTAGAATCAAAGTACCAGTCTCCTCATCCCCAATAGGCAACTCTGATTGTATAATAACTCTACTTCCAACATTTTTTTTAAGGAGAGACACATGGAATATAGGATGAATACGGACATTTTTTGGTAAATCCAATTTATAGGTGACTGCACCAATTCTTTACAACACCTTGAACGACCCATAATATTTGGGTGATAGCTTCAAATTCATCTGTGAAGCAACTGAATTTTGCCTATATAGTTGCAGCTTCAAATAAACCCAATCGCCTATTTCAAATTCTCTTTCTTGATGCTTTGCGCCGTAAATGCGCTTCATCCGATTTTGAGCTCGTTGAATTTTCTCCTTAATCTCTTTAATCATAACATCCTACTCCAACAACTCTTGTTCAACTGCTGCTACCTTAGCCATCCCAGGAATGTAAGAGAGAAGAGTTGGTGGTGGTCTACCATACACAACTTCAAATGGAGTTTTTCCGGTAGATGAATGAACACCAGTGTTATAGCAATATTCTGTCAACGACAACCACTTAGTCCACATCTTAGGTTGAGAACCAGTTAAGCACCTAAGATACATTTCCAGTGTTTGATTTACAACCTCTGTTTGACCATCCATTTAGGGATGGCAAGCTGAGCTGAAATTAAAACTAGTGCTATTCAAGCAAAACAATTCTTTCCAAAACAAACTTGTAAATTTTGGGCCTCTATCACAAACAATAGATTTTGGCAGCCCATGCAACCGGAAGATATTGTCAAAAAATACTTGAGCAACACTTATAGCAGTATATGGATGAGAGATAGCCATGAAATGAGCGTATTTTGATAATCTATCAGCTACCACAAATATGGTGGATTTACCTCTTGAACTTGGCAGGCCATCAATGAAATCTATGGATATATCTTCCCATATTTGATTCGAAATGGCAAGAGGTTGAAGAAGCCCTACCGGAGAAGTTTGCTCCGCCTTATTTCTTTGGCATGTATCACATTCTCTAATAAATTCACGAATCCTTCATTTTAATTCCTTCCAGTAAAAAGTAGAGCGAATCCTTTGTATGGTTTTTAAGAACCCCTCGTGAGTGCTATTATGGAACTGGCAGATAATGCCATGAATTAAAGGTGAACTTTCAGCCAAATAAGTTCTTCCCTTGAAATAAAGAATTCCATCCTTGTACTCCCATGGTCCCAAAGCTTCTCCTTTAAGTACCATACTGACCAACTTTTTCAAATTTGGATTAGAACAAGTTTCTTCCTTAATAACATCAATCCAATTTGGAATAGGGATTGACATGGCCATAATGTGGCCCTCTCCTTCACTAGGTTCTTCTCTTCTTAATACGACATTGACAACGACATTTTCCTTGCCTCCCTTGTACTCTATTGCAAAATCAAAGCCCATTAACTTGAATAGCCACCTTTGTTGTGCCGTAGTAGTGATTCTTTGTGTCCACAAATGCTTCAAACTTTGGTGGTTAGTTCGGACAATGAACTGGCGACCCAACAAGTACGGTCTCCACTTTTGGACAGCAAGAACAAGAGCTAAGATTTCCTTCTCATATGTATATAAGAGAAGGTGTCTTCCATGAAGAGAATGGCTGAAAAAAACTATTGGTCTCTCCTGTAGTAAGACAGCACCCACTTCGATTCCAGAAGCCTCACACTCAATAATAAATGGCTTAGAGAGATCTGGGAGAGCTAGTACTGGAGCATTAGTCATCGCTTGCTTTAATTTGATAAATGCTTCTTCTGCAACTGGCGTCCATTTGAAATTGTATTTTTTAAACATTCTTGTCAAGGAACTAGCTATTTTACCAAAATTTTGAATAAATTTTTGATAATAGCCACAAAGACCCAAAAATCCTCTCATAGCTTTGCAGGAAGTAGGTTTTGGCCAATCTTGAATTACCTTAATTTTATCTGTGTCTATAGTAACGCCAACATCAGTAATAACATAGCCAAGGTACTTAACTTCTCGTTGGCCAAATTGACATTTTTCTATTTTTAACAAACAATTCATGATTTAGTAAAATAAAAAATACAATTTGTAAGTGTTTCTTATGATCATCCCAAGACTTGCTGTGGATGAGAATATCATCAAAAAACACAAGCACAAACTTTCACAAATAGCCATTAAATACTTCATTCATCAGTGATTGGAATGTTGAAGGAGCGTTGGTAAGCCCAAAAGGCATAACCAAAAACTTATAGTGCCTTGGTGTGTCCGGAATGCTGTCTTCTCAATGTCTTTTTGCATGGACCCTTATTTGATGATAACCATATCGTAAGTCTAATTTTGTGAAGTACTGTTCACCATTCAATTCATCCAGCAACTCATCAAGGACGGGCATAGGGAACCTATCCTTGACAGTAATTTTATTCAATGCTCTATAGTCCACACACATACGCCAAGACCCATCATGTTTTTTAACTAAGAGGACTGGGGCTAAATATGGGCTCTGACTTGGGCGTATAATTCCGGATTCCAGCATTTCAGCCACTTTCTTTTCAATCTCATATTTTTGGTAATGTAGATAACGATAAGGCTTAACTGAAATCGGTTTCGCATGCTGCAAAGGTATCTTGTGGTCTTGAATTCGAGGGGGAGGAAGCCCACTTAATTCTATCAACACAGCTTTGAATTCTTTCAATATTTGTTGTATTTGCGGGTGTAGTTCAGTCAAAGAAGTCCTTGGAAGTTTGATCATGTTGCTCAAAATTTGAAGGAGGTACCCAGTTTTTTTATGCTTAACCGCTCCTTCCATTTGACAATTACTGATAACTTGATTTTAGGAATATTAGAGCCCTACAAAATAACTTCTTATCCCTTCATCACAAATAGAAGCTTTCAAAAGTCCCATATGATTGGCCCTAATGTGCGCAACCATTGAGTCATCATAACCTTCTAATGGCAACACATGTAAATCAAGGAATACAGGTACCTCTTGAAGATTTAATTGAATCTGGTTGCATTTGCCTGAGCTTACCAATTTTTCTCCAGAAGCAACAGACACTTCCATTCTACCTCTTTTGATTGGTTGTAGCCCAACTTTCCTTACGAATCTTTCACTTACAAAATTGTGAGTACTTCTAGAATCTATTAAAACCATAACACGTCTGTTTGCCAATTACCCTTGGACCCACATTGTTTCTGGACCTTCAAAATCGTATATGGCATGCAGGGATATGGTTGGGTTGTTTGTCGACTCTCTATTATCAATCTCCATGTCAGTATCATCATCGCTATAGTCCAGCATTGCTTGAATGGAGAATAACTTCTTGCATTTATGAATTGGATCATATCTCTCATTACATTTGAAACAGAGACCTCACTTTTTCTGCTCATTTAACTAATCCCAAGTTAGTCTTTTGACACTGTTCCCTGAAACTTTTGAAGGAGAAGACGTAGAACCTGGATTTTATGGAGTCGTTCTACTGATTGAACCCTCCCTTAGCTGGAATTCCTTGCTTCATAAAGTTTGGTAAGTGAAATTGCATGGGACAAGGTTGAGGGACTGCTTGCACTTCAGTTCGTATGGAAGTTGTAAGCCCACTCACGAAACAACCAACTTGTCTTGCTTGCGATAATTGCCCCACTTTAGTCAACAACTTCTCAAAGTAATTTTGATAATCTTGCATAGAGCCACGTTGCTGTAATTTGGTTAATTCTCTGAAATGATCAGAAAATTGATTAGGACCATACCTTGAGTGAAGCCCTTCTTTCAATTCAACCCAGGTGATAGTTCTCTCTTCTTGTTTAAGTAGCTAGTACCATAGTTGTGCATCTCCTTCTAGATGAAAGGATGCTAACGAAACGCTATCGGCCTCTGGAGTATCATAGAATTGAAAGAATTGTTCAGCTTTGTATAGCCAACTTGTAGGATCTTCTTGTCCATTAAAACGGGGAAAATCCAACTTAACCATTTTAGGAGCATATGATGAGGTAACCCCAAAACTGACAGACTTCCCTCTTGATTCAAAAGCTTGTGCATCAGATTCAACTCCCTTCCCTTAGAGTATTGGGTAGTTAGTTGATCCATCCGAGCATTGAGTTGAGAGAAAAGCTCTTCTAAACGTTTAGCAATGCCCTCTTGACCACCCAAAAGAGACTGGATTGAATGTTCAAGCTGCGCCACTCTCTGGTCCATGCCAGTGCTCTGATACCACTTTGGTACAAATTGCAGTTTCTTTTGGACCTATCCTTCTCAACAAGAAATAATAGTAGAATTTGGTTTGATAGAGGAAACCAAGACCTCAATGCTATGACACGTTTCTTAGTAATTTTCGGCTTACGCTCAGCTTGTTATTCATTGATTATAAATAGCCAAAAACAAATCATAATAGAACCGCTAAAAAGGAGCTAACAGGCCACAACTAAACAAAATAATAGAAATTCAAGGAAACACATACTTTTCATTTGACTTATTCAAATCTTAACGGTTGTCCAACAAGCACTAAGGATCTTGGCACGTGACACAATACTTGCAACTAACATCATGAGGCTTTCGACCAACATCATGCATATGAAGAGTAGCATTGATAAGTACACTAAGTGTCCAAAGTTCTTCTAGAGTCCAACTAAGTAGTAAGCTATTGCACCAGGGATTATGGAGATGAGTAGCCAGTAAGGTATGGAAGAAAGTGTGTTCCCTATCACAAAAGATCCAGCGCACCGCACATTTGACATGGAAGTTTGGTTGAATATCATGTATCTTATTGTAGTGGGAGTTGATTGTTGAATTGTTTAAATAATAATTCTAGTCTTGTTTTAACTTTTTGTTATGTAACAAATTCAATAAGTTTTATGTTTCCCAAGAAATAGTAGGCATTAATGAACTCAGTATTACCTATATCTATGGATGAAGTTTAGAAGCCGATAGTTTAGGTTTCATCAACACGTTCATGCAAATGCATAAATATAAGAGATCAAGATATGAAGAAGACATACATAAGAATAAAGAAACGAACAGTAGCAACAAACAAATTCTCCACATGTTTCCATAACAATTCTATAGGAAACAAAGAAGCTGCCAATTTGAAGATACGGTATCTTTTTGTTAAGAAAAGAGAAATATCAAACTTGTAAACACTACTACGCATTAAGAGAACATGCAAAATGTCAGAATGTAAGTTTATAAAGAGAAACGTTCTCTATCTTTCAGTTATAATGGGTATTCAAAGAAACAATCTTTCTAATCATTCATGTCTGCACAACCATAAGCAACACTACAAGAAAATTTGGTTTCAGCAACCAAATTCTCAATAACCATAGTAAAATGGTTGCTAATTATATACATTTTGCAACCAAAAATTATTTGGTTGCAATATATAAGTTACGTAT
>JANKOD010000007.1:7240818-7259793 GCA_026284645.1 Erythroxylum acuminatum
ACTCCATTTAAAGCAATTCATTCACTATCAATTCTATTTAAACTCAAAACACCATTTTAGGCCATAATTAATCATAAGCATCAATAACATATTTCACCTATCTTAAACTCATATAACACTTTACATTCTTAAATTTTCTTTTTCTTTGCACATGAATAATTTACCCCAAATTTCTCATTTTATGACAATTTATACTTCAAAATTTTAAGAAAAGTTCGGGGTCCAACAAAAGAACTCTCCTTATTGCAGCAGCATAAAAATATAAGAAGAAACTAAATGATGAAACAAACACTAAGATTTAACGTGAAACTCTAGTGTAAGGGAAAACCACAAGATAAATTGACAAATAAATCCATTAAACTCAATAAGGATTTACAGAAAAAGTTGATCTCTCACCCCTACAACAACAAATTGTCTTACAAAGTTTTAGGATGAAACCAAAGTTGATCACAATCATAACACTCAAACCAATCTAAAAAATAATCAAATAAAAATGAGAATCTAAACCTCTTTTCCCTCTCACTGTTTTTCCTAACTTTTAGATATTGTGACAACACTCTCTATCACATATGTGGAACAAGGGTTAAATGAGTTATTTATAGGCTCCTGTGGCTTGATAGCTAAGCCGGAATCCTAACTAAACTCCACTAGCTAGATCACATCTTATCCTAATTAGATTACATCACATTATGCATTAAGATGATATCATCATCTAAATAGGACTCTATCTGATATAATTTATCTACATCACAACTAACAAGATATGGAATTGCATCTATCTACGAATGATACAATCATATCCATAAAGAACTCTACTATCTTCAAATGATCCTTTTACATAGTCTTTATCTTTTATAGTTGATGTCTATTAACTATGATCTTATATGCCACATCATCATGGACACTCAACACACACTTCCTGCACTCTTTTGTGAACACTGCTTTACTTCATGAATGTTATTTGGACTGATGAAACTTTTTCCTGCTGCATAAAGTCAATGTTGCTTTCTTCAATGTAAACTTGTATGGTATATTGATATGTAGTCACTTCCAATTGTTGGCAATGGAAACTCTATGTGTTTGTGTTGAACACTTGAAAGCAAATTATGACATTTTGTAAGAAAAAGAAAAAGGATATTAGTTGCTAATTCTCCTAAAAAATAACAACTTTGTCAAGCATTTATGTATGGTTATATATATATATATATATATATATAATAGTGGTTTATTGGGTGGTTAAAAAGAGAGATATCAAAGAAAAAGTAATGGCTTCATTGAGCAACTGGAAGCGAACAACTAACCATTTTTTGTTTTGTATGGGAAAATGAATTTGAAGAAATATTTAATGAGATATGTTCTTATAGTGATGACCATCTTGCTGGTAATTGAAGATGATCAATTGATCATTTCAGGCAGGTGATTACAAATAGGAGTTTCTTTTAAGAAATTAATTGGGATTAAATGTGTATTTACAATATGTAATCGAATATATTTTATAAAATAATTTGAAAAATGAATAAGAAAATAAAAGGATTTTAGACAAACCTAATTTAGAGAGTTTTTTAAAACTTTTCTTCTATGATAAAATCGTCAACTAGAAACTATTTTTCAATAATTAAAAGGGACTCATAAGAGTATTAATTAAAATTAATATTTTAATCATAATTAAATTTAAATTTTAATCATAATTAAATTTTAACTTTAATAATATTTTAATTTTAATTTTAATAAAATCAAATTTCTAATATTTGATACCTTGAGATTTTTTAAACTTTATAATTAAATTCAACTTAATTGTATTAAAATTTCTCTCTTTAATTACTCTTTACTTGTGATTTATTAGATTCAAAATATATTAGAAAAGATAACAAATTATATTTATAATTTCTCATATGAGATACTTTGGTAATCTTTAAGTTTAGGCATCAATTATATAACTATCATAATGAAGACATCCGTAGACATATAAATAATGCTTCATTTGGAATCCTCATGATTGGGCTACTTTAATGAACTTATTCTCTAATAAGCACTCACACATTTGTTTAAATATCTTTATACTTTAAGTTATGAGATTAATCACTTTCTTCATAAGAAAAAAATATAATGTGTACTAGTTTTACCATTCTATCAATATCCCTTTGATGAAACTGTAACTATGAATAATTTAAGTATAAAACATAAATACAAATTAAATCTCATAATTATAATTTTATGAAAATTTTCATGGCACAATAATTATTTTAGTGATTTTATCTTTAGTATTAAGTATTAAGTATAATTAACAAAACACAAAAGATAAAGAATGCTTCTATTAAATAAACTAATAATGTCATACATTAATTTTAACCATTGATTGACTACAAGGGCATAAACTAATAATCTCTTGCTTATGCTAAAGCTAATCTCTTATATATTAAATACATATCCATCTATAAGTCGATCATATCTCTTTTGAGACAATACTTAGTAAGAGAATTTGCAGGATTCTCTTTAGTGAGCACTCATTCTAATTTAGTGTCTTTTTACTCTATTATCTCCCTAATCAAGTTAAACTTTCTAAGTACATACTACACCTTTGATGAGACTTTGGCTTTTTTACTTGTGCAATATCATCGTTATTGTCATAGTACAATACTATCGACTTACTGATATTAGGAACCACTCTTAATGATGAACTTCTTGATTTAAACAACTTTCTTTATCATCTTTGACACTGAAATGCACTATATCTTAGTAGTAGAATAAATAATAATTTTCTTGTTAAAAATTTCTCTAAATTAATGCGCCACTATTTAAAGTAATGATGTACTCTAACTGTGATAGTCCATCATTATAATCAAAATGAAAACTTGCATATGAATACCTTGAACTCTTAATTTAACTCCTTTATATACATAGAAAATATTGTACATATCGCCATATACATAATTGATCCAATTGTGAAAGTACATGGAAAATAGTCCATTTATCTCTCTCTTTGTATATCTTTAAACATACATTCTTTGAGAGAGAAATCATTTACAACATGTGTAAGAATCTCCTCTCATAATTCTCCATACTAAGCCTCTTAACACTTTGTTTATGTATGCAGGTTACAATAAAATAAGCAATCTTTTTAATCTATCTCTATAGATCTTTATTCCTAGAATATGGGCTACTTCTCCCTTATTTTTAGAGAATTTCTTGGACAACCAAATATTTATAGACTGAAGGATCAGTATATAGTTTCCAATAGAAAATATGCCATCCATATATAACACTATAATGACTATACTCGCACTATCCTTTTTTTCTCCTATAAATATAAGGTTCATCTACGTTTTTATAAACTCTTTAATTGTCTCATCAAAATAGTTGTTTCAACTCTATAGTGCTTGCTTAAGTCCATAAATATAATTTTATGACTTATATACTTGATTAGGAAACCTCTTGAATTCAAAACCTTCATATTGTGTCATATATACATCTTTAAGAAAATTTATGTTGGGAAATATCGTTTTGACATCTATTAGCCATATTTTATTATCATGGTATACATCACCAGTAAAATTCTTATGAACTTAAGCATTGTTATTAGCAAATAGATTTTCTCAAAATCAACTCTTTGTTTTTGTTTCTAACCCTTAGTCCTTAGCTTGTTTTGTATGTATGTAAATTACCACTTATATTAGTTTTTCTCTTAAAAACTATAATTGGGACAATCCTATCAAATGCATCTACTAAAGTCCTTACTTGGTTAATGTATATTAAATCTATTTCAAATCTTATGGCTTCATGTTGTTTTAAAATAAATAAATAACAGATATTACTTCCTTATAAAATTGTAGTCTCATAATCCATAAACAATTTATTGTCTTTCCCTTTTTTAATATGTAGATCAAATTTAGTGGAGGGACGATATATCCTACTATTGAACATTGACTAAGTGTCTCTTGAACTCTTGGTTTTACATCATATCTATCAACTTGAGGTTCTTGTTCTACTTGAATGTGCATTTGTGATTCTTAAACTTCTTTAAGTTTTATCTCATCCTCACTACTTTCCTTAAAAATAAATTATGTTTTTGAAAATATAACATATCTTGAGACAAACACCTTTTCTGTTTGAGAGGTTCATTCTTATGTCTTATGCTATATGTGACTATTACCACTAGCTCTGTTGTTATATGCAACAGTAGTGGATTCACCAGAGGCAAGCAACGCCACTAGTGATGGTCCCAATACCTCCACAAATGATTCAAATTAATCATTAAGAAAAAAACATAATTTTTATTAAGCAATTTTCAGTTTTGATAGGCAAAGTTCATATATGATTAAGTTTTTCATAAAGAACCCAATACCATGAATTAATCTTCAAACAAGTTTTCATAAACTTTAAAAGCTAGTGACATGTAATTTAGGTGTTTTAGAAGAAAAAGTATATTCAATTAATAAATGATTTCTAGAAACAATAATCATCAAGTTTATTTATAAACTGAAATTATGTGGCATGTGTTGGTGTACTCCACAAAGCACAAAATTAAAATATAATTAAAATCATGTAACTTTTACATCAGCCTGAATTTTTTTATCAAATCAATAGTAAACAATTAAGCAACTTATTTAAGTTAAAAGAATTAAAGGAGGATCTAATACTATCGTTGGAAAATCAAAAGGGATCAAGATGAAACAAAATAATTTTTATAATTTCTCATTATATTAATATCTCTTTAATATAATAACTTGAAACATGAATAAGGAAGTTAAAGGATTTACGATAAACTTGGTTCAAGTGTTCTTCAAAACTTTTTATTTTTATAATAAAATTGTTAATTATAAGTTATTCAAATGTCCAACATCTAACATCATTCACATAGTTGAGGAAAGACAACTCAACAATTGAAAGGGATTGATAAGACTATTAATTGCCTTATATCTTTCCCTTTTGTAGAGAAACACTAAGTTTCTTTCAGGCTTAATTAAAATTAAAATCTTATAATTTAATTAATCTTAATAAAACTAAGTATCTAATATTTGATCCTTGAAGTTTCTTAAACTTTATAACTAAATCAAACTTAAAAAAATTAAAATTTTCTTTCTTTAATTTCTCTTTATATATGGCCTGTTATGTTCCTAATATAATTTTTTGTTTTCTCTTTACGCGTAACTAATTAGGTTGCTAATGTGTTGACAATGATTATAAATTTTAATTCTAATTCATAATTAGAATTAAGAAAACTAAATTTTCTTTTAATTTATTTTAATTCTCTAATCAAACAATTTATAATCATAAAGTAAGATTGATTTCTAGTAATATGTTATACTGATCTAAATATTAAAAATGTCAAAGTAACTTGTCCATACTTAGTTATAATGTATAATTCAATCCTTTCTTCATCAAATGTTGTAATTAGGTGTATACATGTTTACTTTATTTAAATCTAATCATTTCCATTCTTGTTAATAAATAATTGATATTTGATAGCAACTGGCTCCAAATCTCAATTTATTTTAGCTAGATAATTTCTTAAATCATTACTAACTAAGAATAATAAAATAATATCCCTAATTACTTTAGGATGATGAATCCTTTATTAACTTACTCAATTATCTCTTTATAGTTTGTACTAAATTCAAGTACTACTGATTACACTTCTTTAAATAGAATAAGTCATAAGTATCATCAAGACATAACAATTCTCATATGAGATGCTTTGGTAATCTTAATTCTAAGGTTCAATTACACAGCCATTATAAAGAGGACATCCATAAATACACAAGAATGTTCGGTTTGGGATCCTCGTAATTGGGTTAGTTTAGTAAACTTATTCTCTAATAAGCACCCACATATTTGTTTATGTATCTTCTTACTTTATTTTATGAGATCAGTCACTTTATTCATAATAAATAAATAAAATATATGCTTACTATTTCATCAATATTCCATCTTAATGAAACTAGAACTAAGAATAATTTAGTAATAATACATAAATGTAAATTCAATCTTATAATTATGATCTAATCATAATTTTAATTGTATAGTAATTATTTTAGAGATTTTATCTTTATTATTAAGTATTAAATATAATTAACAACATGCTTTAAAACAAAAAAGCTTTAATTAAATAAACTAATATTGTCATACATGAATTGCAACCAATCGATTGAACGTAAGGGCGTAAACTAACAATTTGTTTGTTAAAAAAGAGTTCACTAATAATTCTAGAAAAGTAGGTTATTGGTTATAGTGCTTTGGGGAGGCATTTGGGAAAGAAAATAATATAATTCCTTATGAATAAGTAATACGTTGTAGTTGGATTTATGATTACAATGTTTGAAGAATAAAGCATTTCATGAGAAATATGTAGTTTCAAGCAAAAAGAGGTACAAATGATGAAGTATTTCAATTGAAAATCCACTTTGTAGTATAGATGTAGAAATCTTATAATACGATTAATGAGTAGTTTTCTTTGTACTAAGCTTACTTAGAAAGCCTCAAAGCAACTCATCCTACCTATTTGAATTCTTTATCATCTTCTTCTTTTGTTTCCAACTGTTGAAGAGAAACTTAAAACAAAAATCCAAAATCTTTTTTTTATCGCTCCAACCTACTGCATTTTAGATGCTTAGACAAGAAGGTAGTAGGTGTATCAACCTACCGACCCAATACCTCATCTATAAACATGGTAAGTCGAAATTGCCAATCCCTTTTCCTCTCTGTGTGTGGAGATATATATTAATTAATACTTTGTCTTTCTGTTTGATCATTTAGGCATGCATAAAGATAATCATTTAGACATGCATTAACGTGGTCTCTGGGTTTCTAGTGTTTTAAATTATCTAGTGGCCAATTTATGGAGTAAAGGACAATCAGATATTGTTAGTTTATATTTTTTTCCAAGGTACTGCGTAAAAATTTGTACTTTATAGCCTAATGCGGTATGAATTTTTTGTAGACATACTTTGGTTTTCATAGTATTTGTACTAGTTATGGTATTTGGTTTGGTGTGGTTGAAATTTATTTATTTTATTCTTAGAATTGATAAAAGAAGGAAAATTTTATTATTAGATCACATATCCTTTATAAAAAAAAAGAGAAGAATACGATAAAGGCAAAATAAAAGGTATTTAAAAAGCATATTCAAATTTATATAAGGATGATGTAAAGTTAATTTGATTTAAAACTTTAAATTATAGTTTAGGGATGATGTTGTCGTACGTGAGATGTTAGAAAAGTGGTAATATAGATAAAAAAGGTAGAAAGTTGGACCAAATTAAACTAAATTACTAAAGTTTTGCTATATAGTATGAAAGTATGTTGATTATTGTACAAGTATTTGTAAAGCTTTAAAATGCATTATTATTCAAAATTTGTGTAGAATTGATGAATAACCTAAATCCTGAGCAGGTAAAGTGGGTCATTGACAGGGATGGAGCTACAGTGGGGGCACTTGCCCCTACAACCTTCAACAAATTTCATGCAAAAAATTATTATTCTAAGTTTTGCCCCCACAAAAAAATAAAATTTTGCTCCATTAAATTTTTGCTCCCATTAAAAATATTTTTTTCCTATTAAAATTTTACCCCCCACTCAAAAAAATTTCTGAATCCGCCCCTGGTCACTGATATGAAATCTAGTGAACTTAGAAACGTGTAGAGGTTTAGGGTAAGATCACTAGTACTGGTTGTGTGATCACTTTAATCCAAATGAGCTATTTTGAAAATTAAGAAGAATCAAATGAAGGAGATTAGTATTAATAGCGTGACATGGATCATTAGGGTTTTAAATGAAACTAAACGAGTACATCCTAAAGCAGATGAAGATAAGGTGTTGAGGCTTTAGGAGCAGTATAAAGTTAATGATCACTGAATATTGATCAAGTGCATACGGGAGAAAGTTAAGGGTACATAAAGCAAGGAATGTTTCCAGCAAAACTTCCTTTTATTTGTGTTATATGTGTTTTTGTGTCCAGATTTCAATTACGCTATCATCACGCAACTATTAAAAACTGAAGCTAATGTTAACTACCGTGAGCAACTTAGTTGGGAATATTTCATCCTAAACCTTCTTTGCAAGCATGCTAAAAAGTTCTGTCAAGTAGTGGAGGCCGAACATGTTGTGGATTACATAAGTAAATGTGAAGTTGAATTGATGGTGAATTATGTGTTCTATCAATTGAAATTATCAATAGATATCTGGACTTGTACATAATGTGTAATTCTTAAAACCTAACTTCAATTTATAAGATGTTTACATATTTTTAATATATAAAAGTTATACATCAATTATCACTTTAAGTAGGGGAATATGACAAGGATTACATCTTAAGATCATGTCAAAATTGACAAGGCATTAGATGTTATTAGAATATAAAGCTATAGTATGGGAAGCTAAAGATAATCTTGTTGTTGAAAATTTTTATGCCATTTGGAAAGATTATTTATAAAGAATTTAATTGATTCATATATGAGATAAGCATTCCTAAAGTGAACAACATTTTCATATGTTTTCAACCCAATGCCTCAGCTTTTAAATTTTTTAATTGAATGACGAACCTTTTAAAAACCTTAATAGTTCAATTCAAAACATTAGTTTTATGAGTAATTTGCTGATTTGACAAACATAATCTTTGTTGTTCATGATATTTAGGTGTTCACTTAAAAAATTATCTCTACTCCACTCTAATCATGGACAATATTTTTTCAGGAAGACATCTGCATGTCATGAATAGCAAAGATTCTATTAGCTAAATCAATAAATTAACGTAATTAACATTTTAAATTGAGCTGTTAAGGTTTAAAAGGTTAATCACTTAAATTTAAAAACTTAGGCATTGAATTGAAAAAAATCCCAAAAGTTTGGTACTTTAGGATTGGTTATCCCTTTATATATTAACTTATCTTAGAGGTAGAGGGTTGATTATAACATTGATAACGCAATGAAGCATTACAGTGGGTAGAAGGTAGTCAAGAAAGTAAGGAAGGTTATGCAGGGTGTTGAAAAATGAAAAGCTAACAAGCTGCTAACCTTTTAGGAACTTTTTTCCATAACTTTTGGTTATGCATGAATAGTTAAAATTTTATGAACGATATAAAAGAGAACAAGTCCTGAGGCGTGGGTAGGTGCAATAACAAAGAATTTAGGCATACAACATGTTCAAAGTAGGGAAAAATTGCTAGTGATAGATCCTAAAAACAAAGAAGATGTTTGTAGGCATGTAAGATGTCGATGGTTGATAAGGATAAGATTAAGGTTCTACTGAGGCTTGAGGAGATGACAATGAAAGAGAAGAGCAAGAAGACGAGGTTCAAGAGAGTGATATATCTTGTAGAAGACTTTATGATAACTTTTGATATTTTAAATGAAATGTAGACATCAAGGAAGAGTTTGGACCATAAGAAAAAGCATATGATGGATGTTAAAGATAACAAACATAAAGAAGTATAAGAGATATAAGACAAGGGCATGAATGAGGAGGAGATTAAATCATTTAGAGCTTATCCAAGTAACTTTGTTTATGGAAACAAATTTGATAAAACTTATATTGAACTTTAGGGAATATGGATAAACATTATAATAAGTCTTAAGCAAACATTGGTGATGCAACACGATCTTAGTTAGCAAAAGTTTAGAAGAAATCTTCTTCTCATCGTACACTTATAACTTTTAAATTTGTGTATGTAAAATTCTTGCATAGAAAGTTTGCACCTAAAATGAGGTAACTATGTTAGTTTTTAGAATGCAATCACCTTGTCTTGGTTAAAGATAACAGAGGTTAATATTTATTAATCATCGTAAAGAAAGACATCATGCTAGCTTAAAATTTAGATTATGCTATTGCATATAATAAAATAAACTAAAATTTCAAACTTTTTGAGACATTAAAGATAAGTATCTCGAAGAATTTTAGAAATTTAGGGAGCCTTCAGAAGGATTATGGACATATTTCAACCATAATAAGTGAAGATTCACAAATATCATATACATCATTCATTAGTGACAATCACTCAAGTGGTTAAACCCATACTAGTACAATGAGTTGGCTCTAATATGGAAACAAAAATCATGAACAACAATCAAATCATAATATGTCAAATTAGGACTTCCCCAAAAAATGCACATTCATATGTGAATTTAAGACATTGCAAAAACTTCTTTAAAGTGAAGGAATAATAGTTGAGACACACAAATATAGAGAATCACTAGTAAGTGTATTTAAGATTATTTCTTTTAAGTTTTACATGTATGTAATATGTCAATATCACAAATGAGTATAAAAATACCATGAATCCTTACAAGCAATATCATGACTCCTTAACCACAATATTGTGTCTCCATACTAAAAATACCATCACATATTACAAATTAGTACAAAATTATTATTATTATTATTATTAAAGAGAATACCACAAATTAGTATAAAAATACCATGATTACTTTACCATACAAATTAGTATAAAAACACTATGACTACTTCACCATAATACCATGATTCATTTTAAAAAATATCACACCTCCATATAAAAATACTATAACGTATTCAAATAAGTATCACATTATTTTTGTTGACGATAATACCAAAAATGAGTATAAAAATAGCATGACTCCATCAACATAATACTATGATTCATTTTAAAAAATATCATTCCTCTATATAAAAATACTAGAACATATTCAAATAAGTACCACATTATTTTTATTGATGATTCAAAAAGATACCATGACTCCTTAAAGAGAATGTAATGGTTTATTAAAAAAAACTATGCCTTTACATACAAAATACCACACCTTTTAAACCACAAGATGTCATGTGTTACATATCATAAACATGATAAGTGTTATGTTATATAACTCTTAGCCAAGTCACACGACATTGTTTTCCTATTCTCCTTTAGAAACCTAACTCAGAATGATTTTAAAGGGTACAAGTAAAATAAAAACCAAATCTTAGATGGGTATGTGATAGTTTTTAAAACTCAAGGATTAAAGTGAAAAAAAGTCTAACCTACAGGAGGTTCAATGTAATTAACTCTAGAGATAATGCTTTCATCAAAAGTTCAAAGTCAGGTAAGTTTTGAGCTAATAAGATGATACTGAAAGTTTAAAATTGATAAAGTAACAATCAATTGAATAACACCAACTTTATCAAAGTTCCTAACATTTAATGACATCCTGGAATTTTTACTATTAAAAAATATTTTAGTTTAATGACATTGGAGATAATAAGCTATTGATCCATATCTATATTATATACAACTTTGATTGAAAAGTTTAAGACAATTACTTAAATAATAATTTAGCATTAATTATAGATTTAAAAACATACATAAACTCAATTGAATCTATAAATTTAGAAAATAATAGATAAATTATTGAAGTCTTTAATTTGTAATACTCACTATATAATTATGAATAGTTTATAACAATTTATGAAGTTTCCATTTTTCATCCATGAAGAATCCAAAAATTAACTTGAATGTCGAAGATATATGTATAGATACATGCGTTTAAGTTTATAAAATACCATTGACAATTTGAAACACTCTCAAATTTGATATAATATATAAATTTATGCATTATGCAGGTATGCATAAATCGATCACTAATAATGAAATTGAAAGTACTAAACACCTAAATATAATCTTATATGCTCTAATAAGAAATAAAGGTACAAGCATATTGATGTTTTATACTATCTAATGTACCCTATATGCTCCAAAAAGGAATAAGGGTGTATATAACCAAGCAACAAATAAATTGATTATTTAATTTCATGAAACAATATATAAATAGGTTTAAATTCTTCAAAAACACCAATGGAACTTGTAAGACTACAAATTACATATAATGCAATAACCATATACTTTTAATATAACTTTGGATCAATAAATTGAATGTAATTGAAACTTATAAAGCCTTAAATATACTCATAATTACATTACCTAATCGTTAATTTGATAGAATTATGAAAAGGTTACAATAATATTTGAAGCCCCCATATTGAATCCATAAAGAATGCAAATTTGACTAAATTGTCATATCTAGTACACTTAACCATAATTTCCCTATAATTAAGTAAATTCTAGCATGAATTTTATGCAATCAAATATTTTATTTCATAAATTCTAAGATACTTATGTCTTACTTATAGTTAATTTCTTTTGACAATTATCGCAATTGTGTTCAAGGCTTCATTATACCTACAAACTTAACTAGAGAATAATAAAGGAATAAACACAACCATACTGAAGACCATATACAACTTCAAATCTATAATAGACGCCAATATAGGCTTATAACACTTTCATATTTTATGGGCATGTAAATTATAAATAAGTGGTATATAGTGGAATATGAGATCTCATAAGCTCATGTTCCCTTATATACTTATGTTTGATTTATAGCTAATTGCTTCTGACAATTACAAACATCCATATAAGAGCACGACCATTATTATGGTTGTATTTAAGGCTACATTTTACCCACAAGCTTAACTAGAGAATAATAAAGGAATAAACATGACCATACTGAAGACAACATATAACTTCAAACCCACAACAGAGACCAACATAGTCTTATAAAACTCCTATGTTTTACGGGCATGTAATACTATAAATAAGTGGTATATAGGGGAACATGAGCACTCAAATGCTCATGTTCTCGACCATTTACGCCTACTTATTTAGCCTATCTACTTTATGTTTGAACATGAAAAAATAGTAACCATGTTTTATATATAGAATACTCCCAATTTGACAAAATGCATGAACTTAACCATTTCTAACTTGTAAAAATTTTGACCTAATAAGAGGAAATTAAAAGTCAACAAATCTTAAACTAACTTCCAATTGAACCAAACTAACACTGACTTTTTCACAATTAGTGTACTTTTAACTTTGATTCATTTCTTTAAATGATGTTAACATATATGCAAAATATATTGATTATGTAAGATTCTACAACAAAATACATAAAGGGATCTTTTAAAATTAAGTAAACATATAGAATGCATTTTATGAAATTGAAGCTCTAATTTTATAAAATAGTTGATAATTACATTGGACTTTATAACTAATACCATTGATAATTTGAAACTTCCCAAATTTACATACACGAAGTTTAAATTAGTAACATTTACATAAATCTATTAGATATAATGAAATTGATGGTACTAAAACTCAATTATACTAGCGCCTCTCTTCTCCATAAAGGAACATAACTAAAAAAGTATCTTGTTTAAGGTAGTGTATAGGTATAACTGGTTGATCCAGAGGTTAACATTTGAACAAAAGACCCATAATATAGAGACCAACACGAGTGTAAAACACACATGTTCTTTAAGGTGTGTACCACTCCCTATATGCTTTACAGGGGAACATAGGAAGGAACATTCTTATCTTAGACGACATGTACTACTCCTTATCTTCTCTAAAGATGCACATAAGAGTTAACACAACTGTGTTTTTAATGTATATAAGCGATTTAAGTCAATCGAAAATTATATACATTAATATACTAACACTTCAAATTAATTAGCTTGTTAGTGGATGGAATAACCTTAATATACTATTAATTAACATTATATAATCAATTAATGAAGAATATGATTTACATCATGAACAAATAATGAATAACGTATTGCATACCATATTTTATATTCTTATTCATAACTCCAATAACAAATAGAGGAATACAACTTCAGTTGTCATATATTATCGTTCATTCAAACTTTTGGTTCTTCTTTTCACAACTTACCAACCACAATATAAATATGCCATCCTGCATTTGGTACTTAAACATATCACCACTTCTAGGATTGTTGTCAGTATAAGAGGTAGAAGTTGAGCCTATAACCTATTCAAATTTTGATAAGAAAGTTTCGATTAAACACAAATACATTAGTACTTTCATATATTATCTATTTCAAACATTCATAACTGTTTACATATATACATACCAAATCAAATAACATATTTTACCTATTGATTAAATAGAATCAAATGGATATAATGAGCAGTTGGTACAAGCGAGCGTAGAAATTCTAGCAGAGGCCAAAACACACAAAAGAATGATAGTTCCATCAACTAGTTTGATATGGAAATCTTTAAGGAGAAGGGAATTGAACAAACACAAAGGGGATTCTTCCCCAAATGATTTTGGTTTGGAATGTTATAGGGTTAAACTACCCTCTTAAAAAAGCTATGGTTAAAAAGAATGTTTTGGATAAAAAGCCCTTAATTGTAGGTCTCCTCGAAATGAAAATAAAATCTACTAATATGGTATACGTATCCTGATTTTCTAGGGCAGATTGGCAAGCTATTTCAAATCATTCCTCACATTATAATGGTCAGATCCTTTGCCACTACAACTTTGATAAAATTACCATACACGTAGTTACAGAAATTGAGCAACTCATTTATATGCATTGCAAGTTGATAGGGGCCTCCACTGCATTTGATCTCTCATTGATTTATGCTTCTAATTTCCAATTCCAAAAAGCCACTCTATGGAATAATTTGTCGTCTTTGGAAACTACTATTACTACTTCATGGCATGTAATAGGAGACTACAATTGCATACTCACTGATAATGAAGCATAAGGAAGAAGAGGGTTCACACTATAATAGGGCATGAGTTAGCTGATTTGTTTCACAAAGCAAAAGTCACTGATATGAGATATTCACAAAGGATATTTACTTAGTCAAACAAACAACAAGGCCATTTTTTAATTATGAAAAAACTAGATAGGGCTTTGGTCAACCATCTTTGGCTAGATCAGTACCCTCACTCTTATGCTGAATTTAGAGAAAACTCTTTCCCAGATCATTCACCTATCAGTATCCACAACATCAAAACGGTAAGAAAGCCTAGGGCTCCATTCCAATTCTTTAATGGCCTTTCAATGCAGGATAGGATTATGGAGTTAGAGGAATCTTGTTGGAACTTAAATATGGATGGGTATAAATCCTTTTAGCTTATTCAAAAGTTCAGAAGAGTTAAACAAGCACTTAAAGCTTCCTCAAAAGCTAATCACAGGCAGACTAAAGTCACTCAGTAGTTGTTAGAGGAGACTCAACAAGCTTGCTATCTGTCTCCTCATAATAATCTCTTGAAATAAAATAAATGTGCTAGACTAAAGGCTCATCAGGATGCTTTGAACTTGCATAATTCTATCTTAAAAGAGAAAGCTATAATCAATTGGCTTAGAGATGGAGACTCAAACACTAAATTCTTTTATGCTTCTCTAATTGCTCGGAGGAACAAAAATACGATTGTGGAACTAAAAGGCTCCTTAAGATCCTCAGTTAATGATTAGGAATCTTTATCCAAGCTTATAAGGGAATTCTTTTAACAGCTCATGGGCTCTGAAGATAATGCTTGTGATACTCACAATGTTAGGGAACTCTTTGATAGTCCCCTTTTGCAGGAATACAAGGAATCAGTCTATGCTCCATTTATGTGCTTGGAGGTTCATGAGACATTATTTAAACTACATCCCTCTAAATCTTAAGGCCTTAATGGGTTCACAACAAGATTTTTTCAACCAATATGGGAGATTATTGGCAATCTGTTTACAGAATTCTAGAATGTTTATCCTCTTATAAAATGTTGAAGGAGATCAATCACACATATATTTGCCTGGTTCCTAAAAATTGTCTCCAGATACATTGACATATTATAGACCGATCTCTTGTTGCAACATAGTTTACAAGGTAATTACAAAACTCCTTGCTAATAGATTGAACAAGGCATTATCATCAGTAATCAATACTACACAAAGTGCATTTATACAAGGCAGATTTATAGGGGATAACACACTACTTATGCACGAGATCTTAAAAGATTATAACTCCAGGAGAAAAATTAAAAGTTGTTGTTGGAAGATAGATTTCTTTAAGGCATTTGACACTATCAATTGGCAGTTCATCCAAATTTGCCTAGAACCCCTTGAATTCCTTACAAACTTCATTACTTGGATTTTGATGTGTTTAAAACTACTTCAATCAGTAAACTGGTGAATGGGATTCCGACTAAGCCATTAAATTATGCTAGAGACATTAGACAAAGGGATCCTCCTTCTCCTTATCTATTCACTCTAGTTATGGAAGGTGTCTTTCAACTCATCAACAAGGTTATTAATACCAATGGCAGGTTTCATTATTATGATAAATTTAGAAGTTCCAAGCTTACCTACTTGATGTTTGCGGATGATTTGATATTGCTTTCAAGATTAGAACCACAACAAGGATGCTAAAGGTTCTTCTTATGAAATTCTTTAAATGGTCAGGTCAGAAAGTGAATGTCAATAAAAGTAGTTTTTATTGCTCTAAAGATGTGAAAACTCCGTGGAACTCTCCAGTATTATAGAATTACAGCTCCAAATGCTTCCTCTCAAATATTTGGGAGTCCCCATTTCGTATGCCAAGCCAAAGTATTCTGATTGTATTCCACTTATAGAAAGGATCAAAGCTCATATAAATTCTTAGTAAAATCAAATTTTGTCTCTTGGAGCTAGGGTTGCTTTAATAATTTTTGTTCTTGGAAATCTATATGTTTATTGGATATCTCATCTCATTCTGCCCCTAAAAGTAACCAAAGAGATAGACGACATCTTGAAAGCTTTCTTATGGACTAGGAATTCATAGAACTCCAAAAAAGCTAAAGTCAAATGAAGTGAGGTGATTATTCCTAAATAGATCGAGGGCTTGGGGATCATCCCTATATCTTTGATGCAAAAAGTTAAAAAAATTTGGAGACTCTTTAAAGATAAAAATGAGGTGAAATGGCTACATAAAACATATCTTAAAACTGAATGCTTTTGGCAATTACCTCCCTCTAAGGAATTCTCTTGGTTCTTCCAGCAAATGTTGAAACTGAGACAAGTGGGGTTTCATTTGATTAAGCATGTTTTATGAAATGGGTAGGATATTTAGGTTTGGTTTGATAATTAGACAAAATTTAGTCCTTTAATACAAAGGTCTAAATTATCTGGACTTACGAACAAACTTCCAATTAACTCCAGAGCGTCTTCTTTGATGAATCATAAGCAATGGGCAGGAAACTTCATAGGATTCAATTTATTAGTGGGTTATCTACCCCAGATCCTTTATACACACAGGCAAGATGCAGTTACTTAGTTACTTGATACCTCATGGACTTTTACTAACAAGTCTTGCTACAAGGGTTTACAGGAAGGAGGTGGGAATGTTCCTTGGTACAATCTTCTGTGGAAACATTATCTCAATCAAAAAACATCCATTTTCTTATGGTTGGTAATAAAGAATATGATTTATACCAAAAATAGATGGTTTGGAACTTATGACCTTATATGTGTGCTTTGTAAGGAGAATGAAGAAGATTGAGATCACTTATTCTTTCAGTGCAGCTACTTTAAAGTGGTTTGAAGTAGAATTTTACACCTGCTTTTGGTTGCTTGCATCAATTATGATTGGATATCAACTCTTAATTGGATTATATAAATCGTGTCTAAGAAGGTGCATGATACCCCTTTGTACAAAACAACCTTCACAATTACTATTTACTCTATATGGAAGGAACATAATAGGAGGATATACAGGTAAGAGGAAGTTGATAAGTATAACCTAGCTGATGACATCATCAATTGGATCAGAGCCATCCTTATACCTAAATTTGATGAGCAGGCACTATCAATAGGAATGAAGACCAGTTGAAATCTGTAACCTTTATTGTTAGATTTCATTTGCTTATATAAGTTGGTTTGTAGGTTTAATTCCATTGTGAAATTGTAATATTGTGATAGCTTTGCTATAGTTAATTCAATCCATTATTCAAATTAAAAAAAACAATTGGGTATGCCAAACTCTGTATCTCTTAAAATCCCAATTTCCTCCGTCATATCCTCCTCTAATGATCTCAGGTTGTGCTGCTTTTCATTCTCTAGAAACAAGTCCATTTGGATTTCTTATCCCTTAAGCTTGCCCACCTCCTCCAGCACTCACCTCACCTCGACTCTCGCACCCTCCATAATCTTCCCACCTGTGACGACTCCTATCTCTATTCCTACCTCTTTCCCTCCACTTAGTCTTCCCTTAAGTTTATTCTTCTCACCTTTGTTTAACATGAGCAAACCAAATCAATTCTTAAGAAGTTGTGCGATACCATTCCCGAACTTGCCTATAGCATTTTTCCTAAGAATTGATGGGCCGAGCTGCTTTCATTCATATTCCAACACGTGTTGTTCGATTCACTCAAGTTTCAGAAATTCGCATTTTTGACATTCGCCCAGCTATCACAGTACATCGAGGGCACTTTGTGTTCTTGCAATCTTCGGGAATTCTCCCATTTTGATGTCAAGATTATGGGTTTGAATGTGATCATCAATTTTATCTAATAGTTCATCTGATCAAAATGTTGTTGGGTTCATGTTGCAGATTACAGAAGCTGAGAGAGGTAAAGAGAAATATAAATAAAGAGAACACGAGTATGGAAGAGCTTTCTTTTGTAAATTAATGGTTGACTAACATAAATGTTACTAGAATTTGCATTCAGGATAGTATGTGAGTGGTTGGATAATATTTTCGATGAAGTGGAAGCCATAAGTGAAGAAAATGGTAAAGACCGGTGGATTGAGAATAATGCTTTGTTTTTGCGTAAGACAATAATTAGGGATTAATAATAATTATTGTAATAAATTTTTATATATTTCAATGATGAGCCCTACTTTATGACGTGGTAATAAGTTTCATTTCTATATATTTTAGATGGTAGGTTCTAATATACTAAATAAAAGTAAAATCTACTGTTAAAATCAATGTTATGAATATTGTACCGGGTTCGGTACCAGATTGGGCTTTGGAACGGAACTGTACCGGTACCGGTTGGTACCGGGTACCGTTTCGGGATATTTTTTAAATTTATAAAATAGTCCTTAAAATTTAAAAAATTGCAAAATAGTCCATATTGATATATTATACAGTTGTACTGTATACTTTACTAGTTTACTGTTTACAT
>JANKOD010000007.1:7259893-7274394 GCA_026284645.1 Erythroxylum acuminatum
CTTGTGTTATTATTTTCTGATATTTTTGTCTATTAAATATCCTTGGGTGTGGGTTTGGGAGTTCTAAATTCCTAACATGAAGCACCTATATTTTTGGCATTTACATGACCCAAAAAGTATACAATAACTAATTTTAGTCCAATCTTACCTTTTCCTCTCTTGATTGTAAGGATAGTGTCATGAGGGAAAAAAAAGGCTACTAACTTAACTCTTTATTATAAAACTAAAATTACCCTAAAATTAGATTGTCAACTTCTTTTTCTTTTTCTAAAAAGAAACTAAACTGAAATTAGTTGTGATATAATTACTTCAGTCAATACTTAATAGTGATATGTGTTTATGACTATGAAAAATAATACTTATTTATGTTTCAATTTTGGAAATTTTTTTAAAAGGTTTCAATATAGCTTATAAAAGTGAATTGCTTTCTTTTCTGTTGAGAAATGCTCTACATTTTAGCTTTATCTAGGTCTTCTAACTTGAACATGTTATTTGACAAATATATCTTTTCTTTTATCAATAGCCATTTTACAGTTTGATGCATATAAGTCATGGCAAGGTATAAGAAGTCTACATTGGGAATTTGTTATATTTTGAATTGAAATGTAAGTTTATATTTGAGAATATGGAGTTGTAACTTGAAGAATGATTATCTTCGTGATATGAGTATTATATCATATCTTTATGAGTGAAACATATTACTTTTAGATAATTTATTAATACCTTCTTTCAGAGAAGAGTAAAAGTGTCATGATGTTTTATTTTTGTAAATCATAATTTTGAATTATAGTTCAAAAGAGAATAGAGAATAGAGGAAGGTCGTTTAATTTATATCATTGAATCGCATGAAAAGTATTCATAGATAGCCATCGTCTCTTTAGTAGAGAACTTGAATACAGTCACGACTCAAGAAACGAAATGAGATCAAAGGAAAAATGCGAATGCGAAATATGACCTAAGGTATAGCATACATTGTCTACTCAAGGACTCCTAAGTCCTAGGATCAATTTGTTAATCGAGATGTCATATACTCCTAACAGATATGTGACAATGTACTCTCGTCGTATGCTGGTCACACTGGTTATTAAACAAGTATGAGTATTGCAGAGTTTTATTTTGAAACCCATCATGTGTGAGTGGGAGATGATGAGTTTTACACCCATTATGGGCCTAATGGTAACTACTAACGGTAGTTATTCACAGATGATATATAAAGGCAAAGGCAACGTTTTGAAATGGACTGGACTTACTATGTGTATTTGGTTTCTAAAACGCTGGTTCTTGCTATCTTCTCCTCGGAGGTTTCTACAGGAAACTAAGGCAATCTTTGCGTTCTTTAATTGGTGGAATATAACGAATCATCAAATATGTATTTTTCGTTTTCTATGCATATACAATCGATCCTGGATGTCGCATAATCTTTGTGATTATGTTTGGTGATCTGTTCATTTCTTTCTAATAGAAACTTTCGAAGAGAGGTTTAAAATAAAACTGAAATTTTGGTATTTAGGTGACATGAAATAATGTTTTAGATATTTATTCAGAAAATTGTTGTTAAATGCCAAATCGATTTTTCAATTGATGTTAATGTTCGATATACTTGGACTTTGAGCACTTATTTTCAAGTGATGCAAATATTCAATATAGTCGAGCTCGAAGTCAATGTTACGAATACTGTATTATATTTGATATTGGATTTGATTTTGGTATAGGTAAATATCAGGTATTAGATAATTGGCTAAAAATATAAAATAATTTTTAAATTTTATAAAAGTATAAAATAGTCTTCAATATATTATGATACAATTTTTGACTTTATTTCAATCATATCTTAGGAAATCATAATAATATAAATTTGATATAATAAATATTTATTTATTTTTATTAATATTATTTTTGCACACTTTTTATAAATTAAAATAAAAAATAATTTAACTCTCATATAGATATAATATTAATAATAATACAAAGTAAAAAAAAGTATTTATAATAAGTGAATTTAATTTCAAATGTTATCTATACATATTTCAAAAATTATTATAATATTTTGTACATATATATATATTAAAAAGTATATATATTCTCAATATGAAATATATAAAATTTTAAAAATTATTAAATATAATTGTATTAAGCTAATATATTTAGTTATGTAATCTATATTCACTTTATATAAGTCTAATGACATAAAATTTTATTTAATACATTCTTATTTGTATTCTATTACTATTAAATAAATTATACACAATTTTATTATATTTCTTTTTTATGTATAATTAACTATTATTTTATATAGCAGAAATTTTAATTTTTTTAATTTAGTCCAAATTTTTTTTAAAATTTTATAATTGTAACCGATATTAGGTTACTTGTATTAACCAAAAGAGTCGATACCGTCTGGTAGAAATCTAGTATAAAACTTTCTTATTCGATATCATTTTTTAGTTGGTATATCTACGCCGAACGGTATGATATGATATTCTAATTAATGCTCAAAGCACTTGTTTGAACTTGTAAATACTCACAACAATGCGTTTTTTTTAAGAAAAATCAATTACCAATTTATCATGATTACACACTCTTGTAATTACATAATAGAGACTTCAGATGACTGATTCCTTTAAATCTTTGGAAAAATATTTAAAAATATAATTTGATGATGATGATTAAAGAGAGATGAAATGGTAGTATATACTCCACTTTTATTTTTGGAAATAGATATATATTATATTGAGTTATGTTCAAAAACAAAAGGGTATGAAAATTTGTTCAATCATTATATTATATTGAGTTATGTTCAAAAACAAAAGGTTATGAAAATTTGTTCCAAGTTTGTTTTGTAAAATAAATTTATGTTAGAAAACTCAAGTTAAAGCTTGAGACTTAATTTGTTTCATGAAAAAGGTAAGAATATTTTGGCGCTAATCCATTTTTAGCATATATTTAATTAATTATAAAGATTTTGATTATGAAGTTATAGGATTGTCATAACATGTACTGCCGCTAAGAATAAATTAATTACATAATTTATTTTATTTAATATGTTAAAAATCGGATTGTACATCAAACTGATAAAAGGAAAAGTTAAAATTTAAAAGTATTAAACTGTTATAAAATCGATATATAATAAATAACAAATAAAAGTTATAAGAATAAGGAAAATATACAATATAAAAATAAAAAATTTCATTTAAATAAAAATACACCAAAGTCTATTAATATATAAAAAATTTAATAATTTAAACTAAAATTTATTATAACTTAAAGCTAAATAATAATAATAATAATCAAAATTGTATTCTAGAGGAGTTTGTGTCTCGTCATCGTTAAAGTTTTAAATTCTACAACACTGTCTAGAGATTTGTAAACCACACCCATTTAAAGTATCTACATCAACATTTTCTACTGCATTCAAATAAATTACAAATTAGCAATGTATACAATTATTCTCTATTATAAATTTATAATACATTATACTTTTAATGTTAAATATGATCAAAATAAGATATCTACTAACCATCAATAGATGTTCTTAATTCATTCATCGTGACATGCATTTTCTTCATAAATCGCCTTTTCAGGTTCATTATAATCAAGATCAAGTATTGGTTCTCATTCTTCAATCTAAAAATAAGTACATTCAATATAATCAATATCAATCGGATCATATGTTCTCTTCTTAGTAAGCACTCTAAATATATAATACAGAAATATAAAGTTAATAATAAAATAAAATAAATGAAAAATAAAAGCAAATATAAAACCCTCATATTTTGTTCACAACTGATATAAAAGCTACTTGATTAAGTAATCTAATAGCGAGTTTTCTCAACATTGGAGCACTTTCACTAATAATCTCCACCACTCATTTGTATGTTAAATTAATAGTTATGATAAATAAAAAATAAAAGTAAAGGATGTACTAGAAGTATGAAAACTTACCACCTGCATTTTCTTCATCATAAGTTCTCGCTTTGCACATGATCTAGCAAAATACCTTAAACCTTCGTGATATAATTTAATTTCATTTGATTTCTCTTCAATAGACAAAATATCTTTAGATTTATAACATCAAAGAGACCGCTCACAATATCTTTTGTACATGTATCTATATTATATAAGCAATAAGGATTCATAAAATAAGCTACTATGTGAATTTTGTAAGATGCTTATTCCATGTCAGTCAAGAATATCTATATAAGGCTTGCCAATTTCTCCTTCCCTTTAAACAGACTCATAATTGTTTTGCAAACTATATACATATCATCATATATATCCCCCAAAGGTGGCTTCTCATCTAAGTCAATAATTCTCAACAATATTATAAGCAGAGCCATAATCTTCACAATAATCAACCAAGCCACCCAAAATTTATTAACTAAGATAATAATACAAACTTTAGTTTTCCTTTTGCACTCTTTAATAACTCATGACTTAAAAATGTTTAGTTGTCACCCAATTTTAAAGCAGTTATTTATGATCATAATCACTTTTCAAAATAATAAATGTAGTTACAAACCTAGTAGTAGCAGGATGTATAATCTCAACCCAATCTTCTTACTTTCTTAACCAAGACAAAAATGTAATATAATTATACACAAAAATGTGATCTTAGATGCATATAAAGTAAGATTAGAAATATGGTTCATACAACAAATATCTTTTAAAATGAGATTTATATAATGAGCAATAGAGACCAATGAATATGCTCATACTTTGATTGTAACAAATACCCGGCTAATATATAATTAGTTGCATTACCTGTAACAAAATGCATAATATTCTATGGTCCAACTTAGTCGATAATTTCATAAAATAATTTACATAAAACATGAGCACTTTTAATAAAGGTTCTTTATCTTTAATTGATCCACCCATTTTCCATATTAGTACATCCTATTGTTTCTTAATTACACTTGTATATGTCCACAATTAACTAATATTCTTTTTTTAAATCTTGAAGTAAAGGCAAAATAATCTCACAATAAGAAGGTGCTTTAAACCTAGACTAATTGTTGTTGTAACATCTAATATGGTGAATTTAAAGCATTTAAAGGAATGTATGAATGATAGAACCATCCAATCCAATCTCTTTTACACTATAAAATAGCATCCTTATCAATCAAAGAAAATTTTAAACTAGGTTGAGAACTATGAGTGATTCTTGGAGGAAAATAAAAATCTATATTAATAATAACTTTCCTTTTTCTTTTATCTAATACTTATTATACTTTGTTTTCTCCAAAAGACACATTACGAGTCTCTTTTGTTTTCTTTTTATCTTTTTTAACTTGTTACTACAAATAATTTACAATCCTCTCATGTACATCAAATGGTTCTTTTTTAAAAGAAACAATATTACTCTTAATGCCTGCAAGATGCTCTTTTTTATTCTATAAATTCCTCTCCCTTTAAACATTTTATTGCAAAACATAAAATTTATATTGAATATTTCTATTAGATGCTCGTGAAGAAGAAAATAAATTTCATGCTAGGTTAACTTTGTTTCGAGTAAAAGATGTTAATTTTATAGAATTTTTTAGATGATTTTATTTTCTCCGTTATAATTTTAACCTAAAATATATAATATATAAATTAAAATGTATTATAATTTTGGTCTCAACAATTTTTATAAATCCAAACTATAATTGAATTTAACAAAGTTGATATTATTTCAATCAAGTTATAAGGTCTAGTCATCTCCTTACATTGAGAGTGTAAAGATTAAGAAGACACATATGCAAGGCCTTTCTTTAAATAAAACTCATAAGAGACATCAAAGAATTAAGGATTAGTGAAATCTAATATTAGTTCTCTTTCTTAAAAACTCATTACTAGTTGAGAGTAGGGATGATAGACAATTCTGCGCCTAGTCAAGTCCGGGTTGACTAGGCATTGGGTGGGGCTCATGCTCATTTTCTCTGCCCGACCAAGCCTCAAGCCCAGCTTGAGGCTCAACGAGTAATGCAAAACAATGTCATTTTGCTTTTTTAAAATATAAAATTAGACTTGGGACGTTTTGGGCCTGGTAGAGCTCGGACTCGGGCTCATCAGTTTTATTTCACTCTCAACCTAGCCTATTGCCATCCCTAGATAAAATTGATGAGGTCGGACCCATTGTTGTCCCTAATTGAGAGAGAAATAAAACTGATGAGGGTATAAGATTCTTAAAACTAGGCCTTATTATAGATTAATGGTAGTAAGAATATTGGTTTAATTATCTAGTTCTTAATGTCAAAGGAGCATATTTTTAACAAATTATAAAAGTGACATGAGATAGTGCTCCACCTCTACCCGCATTTGAATCACAATCATTTTCAACGTAAAGTTTAAGAAGTGTGTTTCTAATCAACCTTTGTTTGGGTTCTACTTCTACCTACAATGTAAGAGAGTGACAAGGACTTAAGCAAGATGATTGTTAGATATGGACAGTAAATAGATAACATCATTGCTTGAAACTTGAAAGCTCTTCACGTGGTTCTGATTGTTAAAGTATCCCATATTGATTAAACATAAAAATATTAAAGGGTTTATAAGTGGTAAAGGTAAACTATTCAAACAACTAATTCTAGTTATTTGGCAATAGTTGACCCAAGCCTAATTATTGTTAATGAGCTCTACACTCTGCCTATATTAAAAAAATTGAATATGGTATCAGAGCAGGTTTGGTCCAGATTATTAATTTCCCGGTTGTCAGTCCGGACGTCCAGTCCCAGCAGCCCGGCCTGGTAACCACTGCGTTTATTTCAAGTGACAACTGGATGTCCAGTCCCAGTTGTACTTGAGGGGGAGTGTTAGAGTATCTCATATTGATTAAACATGAAAATGTTAAAGGGTTTATAAGTGGTAAATGTCAACTATCCAAACAACTAGTTCTAGTTATTTGGACAATGGTTGACCCAGGCCTAATTCTTATAAATGGACTCTACACTCTATCCATATTTAAAATTCAATAATTGTTGTGGTGAAATGGTCGCTTAACACTGATGTCTTGTGCTTGTGGGCTTCCTATGTATCCTATTAGAATAAAGTGCTTTAATTGCGTTGACTACAATTTTTTTTTTGACGAAAAAAGGTGTGACTTCCGTTGACAACAATTTTTTCTTTTTATATACTACCAAATGATTAAACTCAAAAAGAAAAGTTCCAAATTAAATCACAATATCGCTAAAATCCAAAACCTTGGACATTTTATGAATATACAAAAATTGAATTGAAATGTTTATTTTCATTACAAATAAATCGATTGAAACATTTATTAGAACATCATTAATTCAGCTTTACGAAAAGGTAGTCATCTGTAGAAAATAGTACTTCTGTCAATTAAATAATAGGTTATTTACAAAGTATTTACCTCTCTCTTAATCTCATAGAAAACAACTTTTCTAGAGTCATTCACTCTTAATTTCATTCGAAGTTTTTGTATCCTATGTGATTCTGATGCCTTAAATTTCTTATGTTTCTAGGTACGAAACATTTACTTCTTAGTTTTCCTTGATTGCTAATTACAATAGATAATCACTCTCGGTTAATAACTTAATATAATAAAAACAAAATATAGGACTTGGGGCTTGAGTAACTTCCCAAAGATAGAAGGAAAATATAGGGAACAACATAAAATGATAAAAGTTTACATACTTTGAATGACCTTTTTTTTAAAATAAAAGTTTGGGGCATTGAATATTGTTCCTCCATTTCTTGTTAGTCATCAATCGAAACGAACATTAGAATGACGTAATTGGCTAATCGCTATTGTGGGCAGTGAAGAATCTATCGCAACAACAGAGTAACTTACACGAGGGTTTGAATATGGTAGAGCATTCAGTTGGAACAGGTAAAAGATCTTTAAGAAATGAAATAAGAAAAGCGGAAAATGGATATTTTAGGTTTTCAATTTGTAACAATAGTTTCACTGCTGCTGGAATACTGACAGTTTCTATGTCTTTCTAATTATTGCTTTTTGCCCCTTCCTCCACTAACACTTGCTAGCCCCACATTGGGTGGGTAAGGGGCTTTGTTATTGTTTTTTCCCCACTTTTTTTAGTTGTTTTGTTGGGTCTTTTGATATAGTAAACCACGTGCATGCACCACCAGCTCAATCCGGTACAGTTTGGGATTTGTTCGGCTCGGCCCGCAGGTTGTGGGCTAATATGATTATCTTTTTAGATCCGATCTATATTGCAGATTCATTGAATCTAGACTATTTAGTTTTGTAACTTCTGAATTATTCTTTCCGTTATAATTGCTTAATCTTCTCTTAATATTCCGCTTCAGTCATTCTATTCTTTCCTTTTATACACCAACTTTTCTTTCTTTACTATACACCATATGCACCGTCTACAAACCTTCCTTTCTTTTTCTTCTTTATAGTTCCTTGACCATCTACTATGCATACTCCACTCTCTCACCCACGAGTGCACGTGTGCAAGGGCTCTCTGTGATAACCTTGGGGAGCGACTGACATTTTGAATTGCACCGACAACCCTCCATAAAATTACTTTCAAGGCAGTGGCCTTGGCTATGACGCAACAGATTTCCATTAATCTACATTTTTATTCCCTACAATTTGAAAGCGAATTCTCTTCATCAACGGCTACCGGTGCCACTTTAAATTTCACTAAGTCCCTCCTTGATCTATTCAAACTTAAACAACTTGATAGAACCAATTATAAGCGGTGATCTCAAAGGTTGCTGATATTTTTGAACAATTAAAGGTTGATTATGTACTTACAATGATCCTCCTATTATTACAGTCACTCCACTTATTCTTACTAATGGTACCCCTTCTACTACTCTTGCAAACCCAACTAAGGATTCAACTAAAGATAAAAATGAAGAGCTGAAGAAGTACAAGAAAGACAACAAACTAGTTTATGGGCATATGCTGAGCCATATGTCTAATGTTCTGTTCGATCTTTTCTACACCAACAAGTCTGCCAAATCAATCTGGGATACTCTTGAGAAGAAGTATAGAGTTGATGACGCCAAAAAAAAAAAGTATGTAGTCAGCAAGTGGCTGCGGTTTCAGATGGTCGATGACAAATTAGTTATGGAATAACTGCATGAATACGAGAACATGGTTGGTGACATACTTAGTGAAGGAATAAAGACATGTAAAACACTTCAAGCCAACATACTACTGGAGAAATTTCCCCTACTGGAGAAAATTCCCCTTCGTAAATTGACTACTGCAACCAACTCAAGCACAAGAAGAAAGACCTGACTCTTTAAGAATTAATCAGTGACATGAGAAATGAAGAAGCCAATCAACTAAAAGACAAGCTTGATAATCTTTCTATTAATAAAACTGACTCTAACATTGTTTAATCCGGAGCTATTGTGTCTAAAGACAGGTTCAAGGAGAAGAATAAGAAGAATCGAAGTTGTGGAAAAACGAAGCGTTTCAACAAGTCGAACTCTAAAATTTAGAAGCCTAAAGGTGCATGCTTTGTGTGTGACAAACCTTAGGCTTTATCCTCGTAATGTCAAGATGCACAAAAGATTATCTAGAAACAACCTGTTTCACAAGCTAACTTGGCTGAAAACAATGGCATCATTGTTATTGTTATTGTTAAGGCTAATTTGGTCGTTAACAAGGCTGATTGGGTGCTTAATACGGGAGTCTTAAGGCATTTATTTGTTGACAAATACCTGTTTCATGATTTACAGGAGGCTATCCATGGTGAATCTGTCTACATGGAGTCCTTGGTAAAGGAAAGATTCTACTCAAGCTAACTTCTGGCAAAACTTTATCTTTAAATAATTTTTTGTATATTCCTAATATACATAGGAATTTAGTTTCTGGTTTGTTATTAAATAAGGCTAGACTGAAACTTATGTTTGAATCTAATAAGGTTGTACTCTCTCGTAATGGGGAGTTTGTAGGGAAGGGATATCTTATAGGGAGTCTCTTCGTACTCAATGTTGAATCTGAATTGGTGAATGGTAGTTCATTTGCTTCTGTTTATATTGTTGAGCCCGGTAACTTATGGCATAGTAGACTAGAACATGTGAACATTGCTCGATTAAAAACCTTAGAAAAATGAGAAAAATGGACCTAATAGTTATAGTAAACACGAATGAATTCTCTAGGTGCCAAATTTGTGTTGAGGTAAAGTATGCAAGGAAACCTTTTAAACCTGTCACAAGTAAAAAGATAGAACTTTTAGAGCTTAGTCATTCGAACTTAGTAGATTTTAAGAATACCAATAGCATAGGAGGTAAAAAGTATTATATGAATTTTGTGGATGACTTTTCGAGATACATTAAGGTTTACCTTCTGAGAACTAAAGATGAGATTGAGGGGATGTTCTTGAAATACAAAGTAGAGGTGGGAAACCAATTTGACAGAAAATCAAGAGAGTAAAGTCTAATAGAGATGGTGAGTATAATACAAATTTCCTGAAGAGTTTCTATGAGCATAATGGTATAATACATGAGCTTAGTGCGCCTAACACTCCCTAACAGAATGGTATAGCAGAAAGAAAAAACAGAACCCTTAAAGAGATGATGAATGCTATGTTGCTAAGTTCTAGTTTTCCTGACATTTTGTGGGGAGAGGCTATATACTCTATGTGTTATATTCTTAATAGAGTGCCTAATAGGAAATTAGATAAAGCCCCTTACGAGTTGTGGAAAGGCTTTGGCCCTAACTTGAAATTCCTGAAAGTGTGGGGGTGTAGCTAAAGTTGGTTTACCTGCTTTAAGAGACCTAATATTGGGCCCAAAATTTTTGATGTTGTTTTTGTTGATTATGCTCAAAATAGTGCAACTTATAGATTTGTGAATTTAAGTGATAATTCTATTTCTGAATTAAGAGATGCTGATTTTTTTTAGCATGTTTTTCCTTTCAAGAAAAATGAGTTTATGATTTTGCTCTCTAATTATGAAATTGTAAATGATGATTATATTTTTGTGCATTTACCTATTTCTGATACTGTACATGCTACTGCTTCTGTCAATAATGAGCCAATTGTTGAAATTAAGAGGAGTAGAACTAAAACTAGTTTTGGACTTGATTTTATTAATTACTACTTTCCTAGTTGAGATTGAGGACTTTGATGTCATAATTGAGGACATTGTGTTATTATTTCTTCTAGATGATGACCCTAAGACCTATAAAGAAACAGTAACATCTATAGATGCTCCGTTTTGAAAAGTGGCCATAAACAGTGAATTAGAATCCCTTTGAGCTAACCGTATATAAAATCTTACTAACTTACCTGATGGCTATAAAACTACTACTGGTAAGTGGGTGTTTAGAAGGAAACGCAGACATGATGGCTCCATTGAAAGGTTTAAGGCAAGGTTTGTGGTGAGAGGTTTTGACCAGAAAAAAGAGATTAACTACTTTGATACCTATTCACCTGTGACTAAGACTGCCACTGTTTGTGCTTTAATAGCCCTATCTGCCATTCACTTTTTAGTTGTGCATCAAATGGATGTGAAATAGCCTTTTTGAATGGGGATTTAAAGGATGAAATATATATGAAGCAACCCCAAGGTTTTGTGGTACCTGGTAAAGAAAACAAGATTTGTAGGTTTAGAAGTCCTTGTATGGCCTTAAACAAGCTCAAAAACAGTGGTATAAGAAGTTCAATAACACCCTGACTCAAAATGGTTTTGTTGTTCATGCTTCTAGTTCTTATGCTTATTCCAAAATGGTAGGATAAGAATGTGTGTTTATATGTCTTTATGTGGCTGACATGTCAATTTTTTATGCTTTTATTGATGCAGTTAATGAGACTAAGAAATTTCCATCTTCTCAATTTGATGTGAAAGACTTAGGAAAGGTTGATGTGATTCTTTAACTTAAAATTATCAAAACAGAGAATGGCTTCTCTTTATGTCAGTCTCATTACATTGAGAAGGTATTGTGTAAATATAGTTATTTTGATGTTATACCTATAAGAACTCCTTATGATTCTAACGTTCATCTTATGAAAAATAAAGGTGATAATGTGTCACAAAGTGATTATGCCAAGATTATTGGTAGTGTGACGTTTCTTATGAAACATACTAGACCTAATATTGCCCATGTTGTTTCACATTTGAGTCGATATACTGATAATCCTAGTAGTGAACATTGGAATGCACTTCATTGTTTGCTTAAGTATTTGAAAGGCATCATGAACTATTATTTGCATTTTAGCAAGTTTCGTACTGTGATTAAAGGATATTATGATACAAATTGGGTATCTAACAATGATGAAGTTAGCTCAACTAATGGTTATATATTTACTTTGGGTGGAGGAGCTATTTCTTATAAGTATGTAAAATAAACTTGTATAACACATTCCAATATGGAATATGAATTTATTGCTCTTATGTTAGCAGGTCAAGAAGCAGATCGGTTTCGAAATCTCTTAACGGATGTGCCCAAATAGGGTAGACTATCTACACTTGATCTATTACATTGTGACTCCCATGTTGCAATTAGAGTTGCTAAAAACAACATGTATCATGGTAAAAGGCTACACATTCGTATAAGACATGAAGTGGTGAAGCAACTACTTAAGAATGGTGTTATCTCCTTAGAATTTGTAAGATTTGAAAGAAATCTAAGAGATCCTTTCACTAAAGGTTATCAAGGAGATTAGTTCTTGAAACGTCTAGCGGGATGGGGCTTAAGCCTATTGAGTGAAATTTTGGTCATTACTCATCCCTATGACGTGTTATGTTGACCTACAAAAGGTTGAGCTTAGGCTCTTAATAAATTTATAGCCTATACAAAGGTGGTCCTTGAGAGACGAACTTGATAGATTCATCGAACTATACTTAGAGGTTGAGCACTTGCTCTTAATGGATCTATAGCCTGTTAGTGTGGTGTTAGTGAGAAGCACTTGATGGATTCCACTACTTGAGTGTGAAGGTGGGCTGCCTTCTATGAAAGAAGGGCTATCTTTCTAGAGCACTCATGAGATCCAAGGTAAGCACATGGCCTATAATAACGCACATATTGTTTCCCAAAGTTTGCACAAACTAAGGTATGGTATATGTTATGGGGGTCTCAACTAAAGTTCTCTTAGTTCAAGAATTGTATTTACTAATTGAACTTGGTTGTTGTGTCTCTTCACTATTTGTTAATTCAATCGAAAATATTGACACTTAAGTATCAAACCTCTTCTTACTCAAGAAACCTTTTCTATTTCAGCTTGCCATTAGTGGAGGAATGTTGGAATAATGACAGCTTCTATGCTTATCTCGTTATTTCTTGTTGCCCCTTCTTCCACTAACACTTGCTAGTCCTGCATTGGTTGGGTAAGGGGCCTTGTATTTTTTTATATTGTCGATGTTTTTCCCTACTTGTTTAATTTGTTTGCCTGGGTTTTTTGATGTAATGCTAATATGGATATGTTTTTGGACCCAGTTTGCATTACAGATTCATTGAATCTAGACCCTTTAGTTTTATAACTTCTCAATTATTCTTTCAATTACAATTGCTAGATCTTCTCCTAATATTCTACTACAGTTATTATATTCTTGGCTTTTATACACCCAATTTTCTTTCTTTACTATACACCATATGCATTGTCTACAGACCTTCCTTTCTTTTTCTTCTTTCCGGTTCCTTGACCATCTACTTTGTATACTCCACTCTTTTTCCCAAGTGTGCATGTATGTAAGGGCTCGCTGTGATAACCTTAGGTAGCGACTGGCATTTCGGATTACATTGATGTCTCACCGAAATCACTTTCGAGGCAGTGACCATGGCTATAACGTAGAAAATTTTCATTGATCTACATTTTAATTCCCTATAACAATGATGTTAATAAAGATTGGATAGTAAGTCCATTACAAATTTTGCAATTTTTAGCTTTTTCTGTATTCTTGTAAACTCAATCCATATTGAAAACTGCCCAAAGACATAACATTAATGTAACATCCCGTTTCCATCCAAGGGGTTAGAACCCTAAAATTTTGGTACATGTAAGATCAATAAGAGAAATTGGGAGAACATTTCTCATGCTCATGCATTACATAAGGTGCACATGCACATGAATAGTGAATCTTTGCACATAACAATAATTGTACATGCATTCATTGACATTCCAGGTATAATTGTTAATAAATGTGATTGTTATTGAGAATTGTGAATTGGTATTGAAAATTGAATTGGAGGGTATAATTGTTGATTTAGAATTTTTGGAGAATTTTAGAAGAATTTTTCGAAAAATTCAGGGTAATTTATGGATTGCAAAAAATGTCAAGTAGCAAGACAATTGTTAACTGGCAGTAGAATTACTGTCCAATGGCATTGAAAATTTTGATAAATGACCTTAGGATTTATTGACAAGTGGTATTGCAAATTAGGAAACAATTGGATTAGAAATTGGAGACTAAATGGGCTAGTTGTTAAAAAGGGACCAAATGGAGTCTTGGGAGAGTGACATGTGTCACTTACCACACCACGTGTAACTCACGAAATTATGAAGGAAAGACCATAATTTTTGGTCTTTCACTCCTCCACTCACGACATAGGCTCCATCTCTTCATTTTCT
>JANKOD010000007.1:7274494-7288926 GCA_026284645.1 Erythroxylum acuminatum
ACCAGGTAGGCTGAATAAAATGTTGCTGGGGATAGCAAAGAAGCACTAATTTTGCCACGAATTTCCAGCCAACATACTGAAATAAGTTCAGCCACTTCTCCAAATCTGTTTGAAGAATAACAATAGTATATTTCAACAATATATACAAGTTACTGAAAAAGGTGAACAACTGAACCTTCAATGTAGTCAATATTAGAGGAAGATAGATAGATATACCTGCATTCAGGTTCAGAAGTCCATTGCCAATTCGTAGGAGTATCACCCTGACTAATCATTAGGTTCCTTGCAGAGAGCATGTAACATTTCTTCCCAGTTGATTTGTCCAACGAAAAGCTCTTCAAATTCAAATCACATGGAGAAAATGGATGAATCATTACTGGGCGTACACATCTAACATAGGACGCGAAATAAATACAGTGGAAGGTCCAACAATGAGACCCAAAAAATTTTTTAAAAAAACTTTTGTTACCAACTTAGCGTCGTCGATGAGAATAGGGTTGTCACAGAGGCTGAAATAGAGTTTCTTCAAAGAAGAGAAGCGTTTGAACATAGAGGGATCAGTGGACCTAGCAATGATTGATCGATAATCCGGCGGTAGATATTCCTGCCAAATAGCGTCGGATTCCGCCGCCGACTTGAACCGAGATGATATAATGGACAATCGGCAAGTATCCCGAGGACCCAACAACGAGAGAACGTTCTCTATGCAATCTTCTGGCAGCGCCGGCAAATACCCTCGGCTTCCCGTCTGTCCCATCTGTAAGAGTGAATCTGTTGCTGTTAAGGAATGGATTGTATCTCTAATGCTTGGGTAGAGGTAATTATTGGGTTTTCTTAAATTTCTTCAATTGATTGAAAGAGAGCTAAGTGGACCTGGAAAGTAAAAATTGCTGGAAAGTAAAAAGTTTAGTTTTACCTAATGGTTAGTGCCATTTTTACTACAAAAGAAAACTAGAAGCTATGTTTTGATTGATGTGTCTTCTGTTACATCCAAACTTCGTTCTTTTTTATTTTTTTTTATTTCTTAGGATTGAGTATTGATAAAAAAAAGTATAATATTGTATTTTTCACCACTAATCCGAAACTTTTATGTTTATTCCTAGCTTACAAGTATTCATTATGTGTATATTTTGATTTAGGTGTGTTATGGAAGTAGAAGGAGCAAAATAAGATAATTTCGTGAATTTAGACGACAGTTTTGACACATTATCGTATTTGGGTCATAACTATCACATATGAACTTCGATTGAGATGATTTAAGTGAAGTTGGAAAGCCCACGAAGAGAAATATAACTTTCATGTTTTGAGATTTTTATGATTCTGACTAGAAGAGGTTTAAAATCAGCCCAAAAGTAAACGTTGCCACACTGATCCGACCCAAACCTACGAGATTGCTACACAATTATTAAGGAGATCTAAGAAAGCTTCCTAAGCGAACTTGGACATCAACTATCAACCGAAAGGCCACTCTCCTCAACCAAGAAGACTATTATTTGGATTATTATTATTGTTTCTTAATTTGGTATTTTGTTGCAGGGAGAATGTTTGGCATATCTTTAGGAGATTTTTTAGGTTTCTAAAAAGAATGATTTTTTTTGTATTCTAATAAAATTATACAGGTATTTATATAGGAATACATAGGCTAAACTAGGAAATTAATCCCTATGATCATGTTAAAATCCACATGACTATATTATTTACATTAGCTCCATATGATCATGTTAATAGTTTGTAACAGCTATAACGACTACTACATTTTATAACACTCCCCCTCAAGTTAGAGCATAGATATTGATCATGCCCAGCTTGTTACAAATATAATTAACCCAATTCCTGATAATGCTTTGGTGAAGACATCAGCTAATTGACTCCCTGTTCTAACATGTTAAGTTGAGATTAATCCATCTTCTAGCTTTTCTCTACTAAAATGACAGTCAACTCCTATATGCTTGGTTCTCTCATGAAACATAGGATTATTTGCAATATAGATGGCTACTTCATTGTCCAACCATAAGTTCATTGGTTTAGACTAAATAAACCCAATCTCACTAATTAAATGATAGGTAGTCAGTGCCATGGCCTTATATTCAAATTCTGCACTTAATCGAGATACAACACTTGGTTTGTGTCTCAAATAAAAATACAGCAACTTATGATAAAGTGTCTGTCTGCAAGATCTCCTGCATAGTTAGCGTCTAAGAAACCTTCTATAGTGTGGTGACCATAATTTTGATACAAGATGCCATGTCTTGACGTACATTTTAGATATCTTAAAATATGAATAATAGCATCCCAATGTGAGGATCTAGGAGATGACATGAACTAACTTACAACACTTATTGGAAAGGCAATATCAAGACGAGTGATAGTAAGATAGTTCAATTTTCCCACAATCTTCCTATACTTTTCAGGATTCTCAAGCAAGTCTCCATCTTCAACTTTTAACTTCACATTTGGTATCATGGGGCAATCACATGCCTTTTCCTCAATAAAACCAGCATCATTTAATAAATCTAGGCAATATTTTCTTTAAGATAGATATATCCTTTTATGACTGTAAGAAACTTCAATTCTTAAAAAATATTTCAACGGTCTTTAATCCTTTGTTTGAAGATGAGTCTCAATGAATGCTTTCAGTCTTGTGATCTCCGCTTCATCACTTCCAGTGATCACTATATCATCCAAATATATAACTAGTAAAATGCACCCAAAACTAGATGATGCAAACTAGATGATGCAAAGAACACTGAGTGATCATATGCACTTCTTCGCAAGCCAAACTCAATCACTATAGTATTGAATCTTCCAAACCAGGCATAAGGGGATTACTTCAAGTCATACAAAAACTTTCTTAATTTGCACACTTTCCATGACTCCCCCTAAGAAAAAAATCCAGGTATTTGCTCTATGTAAACCTTTTCAAATAAATCCCCATATAAGAATGCATTCTTCACATCAAGTTGGTGAAGTGCCCAATTGTAAGTGGCAACAAAGACATAAACTGTCTGAAAAAAGAAAGTTTTGCAACTAGAGAAAATTCTCAGAATAATCCACCCTATATGTCTAAGCATATCCTTTAGCAACCAACCGAGCTTTTAATCAAGTAACAGAACCATCAAGATTCATTTTAACAATGAACACCCACTTACAACCAATGGCCTGTTTTTCTGAAGGATGAGGCACAAGATCCCAAGTATGACTATGCTCTACCATCATCTCTTCTTTCATTGTAGCTTGCCATCCATCATGAGTCAGTGCTTCAGCAAAGGAGATTGGGACAGCAATAGAGTCTAAGGAAGATACAAAGACTTGGGGGAGGGACGTAGAGCATGGTAAGATACAAAAGAAGAAACAGGGTAAGTACATGTGTGTTTACCATTATGAAGAGCAATAGGATGGTAAAGGCTAGCATCAGGCAGTGGTGAGGAATCTCGAGAAGAAGTAGAATGGGTTGGGTCCATGTACTAGCCGATGGGAGGTGCCTCAATAGAATGCTACACACGTCAAGAATAAACCTGGCAAATAGAAGGTCAAGAGGGAGGAGAAATGCTGGACCCCGCTTCCGAAGCCCAGCATTCGGAGCCATAAACTGAAACAATACTTGTCCTTTTCCTTATTGAACTTGTTTAGAGACAAAGGGCATAACTTTCTCTGTAGACGTCGGATTATACAATTCCTTAGACTGTTCGAAAGAAGACTTCGTGATCTACAACTTTCATGAAGACTTCGAAGACAAATTCTATCATTTGAAGGGTCAAAAATTAAACCAGACGATACAAGATGAACAGTGCACAGAAGAAGCGGAAGGTCAACTATAGAGGAAGCAGAAAATAGACGAAGTAAAAAAAACAGACGAATGGGAAAAGCAGACAAATGGGAGAGCAGACGAATGGAGTCAACTTAAGATGAAGCAAAGTCAACTTAAGACGATGCAACTCTTAAGACGAAACAAAGACAACTTAAGATGAAGCAAAGTCAACTTAAGACGATGCAACTCTTAAGACGAAGCATAATCAACTTAAGACAAAGCAAATTCAACTTAAGACGATGCAACTCTTAAGACGAAGTAAAGTCAACTTAAGACAAAGCAAAGTCAACTTAAGACGATGCAACTCTTAAGACAAAGCACAGTCAACTTAAGACGAAGCAAAGTCAACTTAAGATGATGCAACTCATAAAATGAAGTAGAGTCAACTTAAGATAAAGCAAAGTCAACTTAAGATGATGCAACTCTTAAGATGATATGATGTCATCACAAACAATATGACGTCATCATAGACGATACGTCCTTACAGACGATACGACGTCATTACAAATGATATGACATCATCACAAATGATACGTCTTTACAGACAATATATCTTTACAAAAATAGACGACTCATCTATGCTCCTGAGCATCTCCTCTTATAAGGACCATGACTTTCAACTCCGATGTCCAAAATTTTCTTACTATATATCGTTGGAAAGTGAGAAAGATAAGCTACAGCTTTCCAGAAGATAACTTTAACTAATTTTGCCTCCATTAGTCTAGTTTTTCCTGGAAGTCGGCATACAATTTCTACACCTAAGAAAGACATGGGTTTTCGAAATTTGCAACTACCAAAGAAACATGCACATACAGCTGGGGACTTTTTCAGTTATAAACTCATTTACCAAAACAACAGAAGCGCATGCATAACTTTAACTACATAATAACCTTATAAACAAAGGCTTAACACAAATTACAACATATAGATGATGCTTAATGTTTAACATGCTTATGAAGCTATCTAAAATTTATCGAACTAACTTAGTTGCAAAAGTTTATAATATTTTGGAGTTTCTGATGCCCTGTAAGGTTTGCTATCCTTCACGTTCTACACCTGAAGAGGGAATAATGGGGTGACCTACACAACTTAGTGACTAGCATATTTATAATCATTGGTAATTGACCATAAATTCAAGCATATGTATATATATATACTTATATTCAATAATTCAAGCATTCTTCAATTAGTTTAACACTCAATAGCGCATAACACTCAAATGAAGCATACATGACAAGTTAGAAATGCAATGCACAGCAAATGGCTCGAGGGTTCCATGAGAACGGAATGGAGAAATTGAGGTTTATCCCATAAACAGAATGTGTCCAATTTTGGAGCTCATATGTCACAAGCGGGTAGCCGGGAGAAGGCTCTTGTCAACGTGCACGTGACGAACAGAATGGTTCCAGTCTTGCCCAAACAAAAGCACATATTTGTTTTCTCATATGCTCATACTTTGTGCTTTGTCTTCTTTTCATTTAATACAAAAGTCATGACCTCCTTTGAGGTATAACATAATCATATTTCATCATGCATTTTTCAACATTTACAAACAAGTCAATTTCAACATACACACATAGGCAAGAATTTTTCCAATTACACTATAACCATAAATATGTTATCCACCTAAGTTTTGCTGAAAATTCAAGCTCAAGATTGCCTTTCCTCTTGCTCTTGAGTAGGATTCCCTTGGTTTCCTAAAACAACCAAGGTTCCATTCAAAACACGTTCCAATAAAGTTCATAAACTTCAAAAAAATCACAAAATTTCAACAAACTTAAATTTAATTCAATTTTAACCTACCCATACCCCATCTAGGTTAGAAAACCTAAGACCTAGTTTAGAAACCCTAGAATCGGTTGGGTTCTCTCATTCATCTTCTTCCTCCAACTATTCTCAACACAAAAATCCATTTCTTTGATAAAGCAAAAGAAAAGGTGATGAACTTACCTTAGAAGCTTGATTTTTTGTTCTTCTCACAATTTCTTCTTCCTTTCTCTTCTTTCTTCACAACACTCTCTTCTCTTCTTCTAATTCAAGACAACTTATATGGGCTTTCTTCCCATTTTACCCTCCATAAGTAAGTCTCTTCCAAGTTTCCCCTTCTTTCATTTATTCCAACTTAATTCTAACTTCTAATTTCTAATTTATATTCATACTTGCTAATTTGATGAATCAACTCTAAAAATAATGAAACAAATAAATCACTAAAAAATAAAAAATTTTAGGATCCAACAAGAAACTACCTATTCATTGATAATATAAATAAGAAAATTGTCCCCCTAAATTCCTAAAGTGTGAAGAAGAGGGCACAAGAGAACCAAAGAAGGGGGTATTCTCGCAAAAGGTAACATCAGTAGAGACCAAGTAACATCCTAAAGAAGGAGAGTAACAACAATATCCTTTTTGGGCAAGAGAATATCCCAGAAAAACACACATAAGAGATTTAGGATCCAATTTCGAGGCCTGAGGTCGCTTGTATTGAATAAAGCAAGTACACCTAAAATTTAAGGAGCAAAAGAGAATAATGTATATAAGGGAAAGAGCAGGGAATATGGAATCTAACTGCAATAACAGAAGAAGACATTCAATTGTGTAGGAAACAAGCAGTGGAGATAGCATCAGCCCATAATACTTTTGGGACCTGCATATGGAATATTAGTGCCCAGACAACTTCTAATAAGTGATGGTTCTTTCGCTCTGTTACAATATTATGTTGAGGGGTAACGATACAAGATGACTGACGATAATACCATACTAAGAGAGATAAGATTCAAAAGTATAGGAAACATATTCTTTAGCTTTATCACTTCTCAAAATGTAGATAGATTTTTTGAATTGAGTCTTAATTTTAGTATGAAAGGCATAAAATATAGTAAACAAGTCTGGTCGAGCTTTCATAGGATAAAGTCAAATAACTTGAGAATAATCATCAATAAATTTCACAAAACAATGAAAACCAGATTTGGATGGGATAGGATAAGGACCATATACATCAATATACACTAAGTAAAAAAGAAGACTCAACTCATTTATTTAGTCTTGGAGAATAAGATACTCAATGATGTTTAGAAAATTGACAAGCCTCACACTCTAAGGTAGATTCTCATTTAAGACTAGGATATAACTTTTGTAAAACTGTGAGAGACGGATGACCAAAATGATAATGAAGTTACAAAAGGGAAGATGAGCTTGTGCAAGCAAGCAATCGAGGTAAAGGTTCAAAAATCGAATCAAGAGCATACAGATCATTCACCAGATGCCTTTTACTAATAATCTGCTTCATCCCAAGATCCTAAAAAAGATAATTATCGGGATAGAAAACAACACAACAGTTGAGACTTTGGTGAGTTGGCTGACAAATAATAAATTAAAAAGGAATTGTGATAAACATAAAACAAATGATAATGAGAGAGATTTTGTTGAGTTTGTTGTCTCATGCCCAATTATAGAAGCGATAGATCCATTGGCTAATGTAACATAAGATAAATTAGTAATATAATTGAACGAAAAGAGGACACCTGTGTTGTCGGCCATATGACCAGTAGCACCTGAGCCAATAACCTAACTACGAGATGAGGTGGAGACACAACAGTAGGGTTACTTATATTAGCCAAAGCTGATGTCATAGAGGATGGTTGTTGCGAATCGTAGGTGGTCAAAATTTATTGATAGGCATTGGATAAACAAGTATACTCATCCACTAAAATTGTGGTAAAAGGCAAGGATGACCGAGGAATTTCAACTTAGAATCACCTTCTACTAGCCAGTATTGTTTTGCCCTTTGTTTCCAATACACTTCATTGCATATTATATCATCAATAAAGGGAAGCATTAAGCATCAACATATTGAAAACACTCTTTAGCAATTCCTGTCTTGCTATGTTGAGACTTTCTTCCTCTTGTTTCTAGATAACAAGTGCTTTACTCATATTTAAAACAAATTGAATAATTTCAAATTTGAATTTTCTAAGGTTCCAAATTTGAAGATTGAAATTTTTATTTTAAAATTCACTTTGATTAGGCATTGAACCAGATTTTAAATTCAATTCGATTTATTTGTGTTATACCGCTATAATTATAAGAGCTCTAATAAACCTATAATTAATTATACCGCTATAATTAAACATCTATTTTCCTACTTGGAAAGTGCTGGAGAAGTTGTCATTAACCCTAAAATTTAGCTTTCATATAGGTTGTGATCATCAATATGGTTGCTATTAGCTATCAATCTTGACGCCACGATAGGTATAAGAAACAGAAAAGATAGCAGAAAATGGGAAGTCAAAATGTTTTTGCGGTGGCACGGAAAATATTCCTGTTAATGCTTTAAAATCACAAGTAAGAAAAAGTAGCAGATTAAAAAGAGACCGCTAGCAAAATTAGAAACATGGTCGCACCAGAATTGTTGTGCTGCAATGATTCTATTATACCACTGACTTAACCAAGCATCTTCCATTGAATGCCAGAAGCTCACCTCTTTACGTATCTTAAAAGGGTATAAAATCTTGTGAAAATGAAAATGAAACCTCATAAACTTACAATGAAATAACATTATAACAACATCATTTTATCAGTAAGTCAGTTATGAATTTCAGCTGCAAATCCCTCAGAAGGTCGATTCATCATGGGATTATTTGTAGCAGGTTGTTTGGTTACAGCGACTAAGATGTCAGCATAACCTACAACCCCAACTAAAACATCGTCACTATCCTCCTCAGTAACCCATACATGAGTCGCTCTGTGAGACAGCATCTGAGCCATGACTGCAGCTAGGGAACTTGTGGTTTTACATGTCAGAGGAGCAATTCTGCCCCTATACATGCTCCTTCCCATTCCAAAGCTTGAGCTCCCAGGATTGAATCCAATGCTCCGACTGCTAAATTTCCTTGTCCTTGTCGATCCAGTACCATTACTTGCGTCGTTATCACCAGCAATCGAATTCACCGTAAAATCAGGTAGTGATCTTGCACTCAGATTATCCTCAACTCCCATCACAAATTGGCCTGCCGAGAGATTGGCCAAGGCCCATGCTGCAGCTAAATAATCGCATTTCCATAATCTGGTAGCTGATATTTCCCCTATGATCTTGTGTTTATCATTTGGTGCAATCTCCACAACAGCAATTGCACAAGGGTCTTGAGGTAGTTTTTGCGTAGCTTCAATGGCTGGTATCGAGGCTTCAATTAAGCTAAAGTTTCTATTGACAGCTCCAAGCAATGAGATAGAGGAAAGTGGGAGAGGGGCTAGAGCGCCAAGACAGCCAATGAGGAACCGGATAACATCTTCTCTAGAGAGACAGCAGAACTTGTCCCGTGAACTTGTGGAAGATGAGGAAGGGCGACTGGTGTTGATAGTAAGGCTATTGCTGCTGTTGTTGAATGCCTCAGCATTCTTAAGCCATTTACCATTATACAGGATTGAGAACCGCTTGCTCATTCCTTTCCACACAGTGCCTTTGGGGATTAGTAGACGCCTTACACCTTGCTTCATCATTTCCAATGCATCTATTAATCTACAGTAACACCCAAAAATAATTAATTTCATGTGGGAACATAGCCACTACAGCATCATGTGCCTTTACCAGAATCACAAAACTTAACTTTTTTCCAAACTATGTTCTAAAAAAAGTTTATTAGATGGAGAATTGTTCTAAAAACAAATTTGCTCCACTCATCCTTATCTGGGACTTACCCATGATTATCATCTCAACAGAACCAGTACTCACCATCCTTACCAACACTACCGCCACCCAACCACTACCCAACCTTGTCACAGTCATTACTATAATTCATCATAGATCACAAATTGAGAACTTCTAGGTCTAGACTTGTTGTACTCCTTTTACAATCTGTTCCTTAATTTAGAAGCACATCAAGAACCAAAACCGGCTTTAAGAAAAGCTTCCCAACATCTCCTAAGCTTTCCTCTCTGTTATCTACGTTGAAATAGTATTTCAAACATCCCACACTAAATGGAGAGTTTCATCTCCAATGCTTGGCATCAACGAAACCAGCATCCAGCTAGTATAGATAAGAAAAATCACAAATCCTTTTGAGTTTTAAGAATTTTAATCAAATGCATTCCATTTTCCAAGAGCGATTTTTTTGCATCAAAAGCCAGAAATGGGCGATTATCAACATCTAGGTGCTGTGTATTAAACTGCCATAGCAGGAATCTATATATCAAAAGCATCAACCTGTAGGTGAAGAAATCATTCCCCCAGATAAATTAACAATTCCCTAGCTGTAGGTTGTGAAAACTTGTAAAACAGATACAGTGAAAGATTCAACAACAAAGCAATTAAAAGTTCTAATCAGGCCCCAGGAATAAGACCGGTAACATTTATACATAACAAATACTCAAAGATGATTGTACAATTTTATCCAAGCTTCATGACCATCAATTTCAAAACAAGAAGCCGCAGGAAAGAGTAAACGTAAAAAGGAAATGGTGTCATATAATGGAGGAATAAAAATGGGAAAAACAATTACAGCAGAGAACAAAACAAAAAGGTGAAATAACGCAAGAGGATTTTAGTATTTTATGGAGACTTGCTAGTGACACCCAAAAAGGGGTGTCAAAAACTCCCCACTCATTCTAGACGAAATGACAAATACTGCAATCAGAGCTTTAACCCCACACCAATGAAGAAACAGATGAGCACTTCATATAATCAAATCATAAATTCGTTCAATATGTTTACCAAAGGATGAACAAAAGATCTACCGCGTGAAACATCATATTTTGAGGTCAGTATAGAAACTGATGATAAATAGTTAAGAATAACATTCAAATTTCATTGCAGAAAATTCGTCATGAGACATAGCAGATGCTAAATTTGTCCTTTTGATCCAGAGAAGCACCGAATCCAAATTAGAAGACAAGACATCAAGAATAACCATAAGCCTAAGTTGAGATGAGACCTGCAATTCTATCGTACTGTAAAACCAAACCTCAAGGGTCAGAAGAAGGACGATCAGTGTAGTGTTTAAGATGGCATTTGGTTGTCTGGTTTATGCAATTTGGATAAAGATGAGCCGCAAAGTTTTCAGGGACTCGCAACAGGATATTAAACACTCTTTACTGCAGAGTTATAGATCAGAATTTTCAGGGACTCACAACAGGATATTAAACACTCTATACTGCAGAGTTATACATCCGAATTTTCAGGGACTCACAACAGGATATTAAACACTCCATACTGCAGAGTTGTAGAGTGGACAAGGGCAGCGTTTTTTTTCCAGAGGAATGTCTCCAACTTGATACAAACACTCTAGCCTTGCTCATAACTGGAAGATACGCTAGCAAAATCATGCTCACTTCCAGCCTCTGGTATTAGATTAGCTCATGAACAGTTGTTAGATAGCCTTTGAGGCTTAGGGCACCTTTTTTCCTTCCTTGCTATAGTACTAATACAGTTTTTACCTTTCACAAAAACGAAATAATAATAATAATAAAGAACAGTTCAGACGAAAAAAAATGCCACCCAAATAAGTTGGGGAAGCAAGAACTAACCGTGTGGCAGGATCAACAAGTTTGAGCAGAGAATTGTTAGGAACAACAACCTCAGACACTGGAGTCTTCATGGCATTTTCCTGATCCTCTAAACACTCAGTTCTGGCCAAAAAAGCCACAATGTCAAGAGAGTTGAGGATTCCTATAAACCTCTGTTGCCTCATTTCACTATTCTCTAACACACCCACATGCGATCTTCGCTTCCACACAGGAATCCCACATTCTGTTGATTCTCCAATTGCCCGGATCGCCGATTCTATCGTCTCATTCTCATAAAATTCGTTCATTTCCGGCTTTCCAACTGTCAGATCCCCGACAATATGGTAAAGAAAAACAGACACCATTGAAATCTGCGGTCAAAATCTCTGGGATTACGTTAAACCTATCCCAACTGGTAGAAAAGTAGAGACACAGGATATCGGATCCCTCGACGCCTGACGCAAACTTAACTTGCCTTAATAGGCCGATCAAGTTCAACCAATCAACCAAAAAGGTCTATTTTCGTTTCATATCTGACAATCAAAACTAGAAGAAAACACTACTCTGTTTCCTTCTTCTCTCCAAATATTTTCAAAACCAATCAGAACGAGAAGATCTGTTTGTTTTCCCTTTGCAAGAAAAGAAGGTAAAAATTTTGGGCGTGATTCAGAACTTAATGTTCTACCTAAACAAGGCAAAAAGAAAAAGGCCCAAACACTGTTTTTTCCGCTTATTAAGGAGAACCGAGGAGTTTAACAAAAGGGTATCAACTATAATTACAGAACGATGCCTATAAGAGAGAGTGGAGCAAGATCAAGAGAAGGAGAAATCCAGTAATGGGTAAGCGATTAAGAACTAAAATGGACGAGAAAGAAGGAAAATTAAGGGAAGCGTGGGTGTGGGTGAGAGATATGGCCATCGAAGAAGAACAAGAGAAAAGTCGAGGGCCATCATTGATGCATGATTACTGTAGGTGTTGTTAATGTATTATCTTGGCAGAGAAAGACACGGATTATGTCTTGGGGTCCGTGAAAATTGGTAAAAGCAACGAGTGAGGGAGAGCAAGGGAAGCGAGTGATGATTATGGCTGACTAGGACACCTTTTGATATGTGGATGAAATGAGATTTTAACGAGTGAGGTTCTTATTTAATAAGCGTAATACAGAACAGTTAATCAGTGGTTGGATGCTTGACGTGTTGCGTTTTCGACTCCAGTTTGCTCTTGTCGTCTTCTCAAACAGAAACAGGTCATTTAGTCGCTTCAAAAACGTGGAAAGTCCTGATAACCTGTTACTGATATTTTATTTATTTAATATTTTTTAGTCGTTTCAAAAACGTGGAAAGTCCTGATAACCTGTTACTGATATTTTATTTATTTAATATTTTTGAGTCTCATTTATTAAATAATAGGCACATAATATTAAAAACAAGTAATCTATTCGAGAAGTTTGGAATGAATTTTCACTTGCATATATTTTCCGTATCCAAAGGCACAAGTGTGTCCATAGGCCGTGGATCCTACTATTTTCAACTATCAAAATGATGACTTGGGCCGTAAACGTGTCCCCAGGTTACGAATCTTACTATTTTCAATTTTTAAATATATGGCCGAAGATATGGGTGTGTCTCTATGTAATGGATCCTAAAGTTCTTTTGCTTGTCAAAGATATAACTTAAGGGACAAACATATGTAGCACCTTATTCTTATTCTTATAGGACATAAACTCGACATTCTGAAAGATATCCGAGTACGTATTTTACAAGGGTGACATGTTAGAGCAATCACGACAATAACTTAATCATGACATCATCATTTAATGCGTAAATTTCACAATATTTTAAAACTCAATTCTTCATTTTCATTTCATAAAATTGAATATGTACATTGTAGCTTTACAATAACATCCATACATGTACATTATCAAAAACTAATCAAAGTTTACATCTCTATATATAGAACACGCTATATACATGAGGAATTATATAAAAATTTTATCTAAATCCTTCAGTCTCAGCTGACTGACCTTTGAGTCATTTCTTCTATCTTAAAGTACAAGAACTATGCTTCTTCTAGAGTTTCTCTGTCACTAGTATCCTCTCTCGAACCTGAAATTCAACGTTGCAATTTTGGTAAGTTTAGCAAACTTAGTGAGCTACATCATCAATGGCTCACTTATAACATATAACACATGCAATTCATGTTTCAAGTTCACAACAATTCATGTCATCTTATAATACACATCTTTTCACCAATAATCAATAGCATCATATAACACTTTGTTAACTTATTCCACATTTCACATTCAGAGCAGTCACACAGTTCATTTCGATCATTTAAAACTTACATTTAAATTATAAATGTAATGTACATGAGACTCACTTTTAATTATTACTTTGTTGTGACCGAGTGCCTTTTTACTAGCCCATATCCCTTTGTGGATACTAGGCTTATTTCAGATATTGTCCCATATCCCTTAGTGGATAGCAGGCACATTAAAAATTGAGCTAGAGGCTCCTACCACATTTTCAATTTTAAGCTCTCTTTCAATGGCCACTCTAGTCACAACAACCTTTATGTTGTTATGCATCCATGTAATGAAATGCATCACATTCATATATATTCAATCAGTCACTTGATTTTAGTTTCACATTCAAATTCACATTTATCATCGGACCTTGGTCCGACATTCAATAATAATGTTAAATATCACTTATTTCGTCAGATTCACAAACAAGGAGTACTTTTAATATATTATTCATGCATCAAATGCCTCGGACATTCAATGTCCAGAATCAACACAATCACATTCACATAATAATTCAATATAGAATTTAAAACAAACAATCAATCAAGTGAGACTATCTAGGTCACTCACTATTGGACCCCGAGCTTTAAGTGAAATTTAGAAATATTAAATGAACTTGAATGAGTATTTTAGTATATGTTTTGTGTTATAGATGAAATTGTGCTTTCAGAAAATTAATGAGAAAAGAAATCGATTAGTTTTGATGACTTTGATATTCGAATAGATTTGTATGGGTTATGAAAGTAAAGTGAATGAGTTGATTGAAATGGAAGTTGAAAATCAAGAAATAAAGAGAAAAAGTGTGAGAATTTGAAGAATTA
>JANKOD010000007.1:7345590-7358811 GCA_026284645.1 Erythroxylum acuminatum
ACATGAAATGCTATCTAACTTAATTAATTCTTTAATGCTTTTCTTTACTGTAATTAATCATACTTAATAATAAATAAATAAAAAGAAAAAATTTTCGGGGCTAATAATTATTGTTTACAATTGAAAGAAAATTTGCTTGCTCACTTTGATACTCAAAGACTCTTAATTACTTCACTACTAATGAATAAATGCTTGTAAATGCTAAAAAAACTCTTATAGATTTATTATTATAACACCCAATTGTCATTAAGATGGCCAAAAATAAAAATCTTATGTATTTATATCCATTTGAATACTAAAATGTTATTAGACACAAAAACTAGTTGTTATAATAACTAGTAATAATGATATTGGTCAACTAATATATCAACTAATATTATACCAAAACCCACAATATATAATTTTTTTTAAAATTTTGACACATTAGTTGACCATACTTAGACATTAGTTTACCAATTTGTCTAGAATCAATATATTAGGTGATCTTACCTAAAAATTGGTCAATCAATATATCTGGGAACGCATTTTAAAAGCTATTTAAGTTATTTCAAAGATCAAACTCTACTTCTTTGATTAAAACTTGCCAAAAAAAATTAAAAATTTCTCACATAATTTTTTAAGATCAAGATATTTTTTTAAAATCAAAACATAGATTTCTCTTAATAAAAGAAAATATTTAAGCATTAAGTTCAAAATATGATATGCTTATTCATGAGCTCCTAAAGTACTATAATGACCAAGTAAGAGATACAAGAAAGATAACAAAAAAATTTGTAGACTTATCATGTCTTGATCTTCCTTGATCTTAGTATTATTCTTGAATTGAATGTATTTGATCTTCATAAATTATTTCTTAACATTAAGACATCAAACAACAAATCATTAGTAGTGGCATTACTTTGTTATCATCAAATTATGGATTGTAACCCCTTTTATTATGATGACTAAATGTTTGAAATTAGAAAGCAAACAATAATGTTTTTTTTTTAGCAAAGCAAACAATAATGTTAATCATTTAAGCACATACAATCTCCCAATATCAAGCAACATGAATATTTGATCTTCCCCTTCATTCATACACAGTTATAGTTAAACAAAATAAAAGGCAAATATGGTACAATGAAACATTAAAAATCAAAGTTAAATTTTGATGAAAATTTTTAAAAATTAAAAATGGACCTTTTAACAAAAAATTAAATTTAAAATTTAAATGAAATTATAAAAAATTAAAAACCCTATCATTAGCTTTATTTATCATAATAATTGAGGTACCTGTCTCCTTATGGCCACCATACCCCACACCAATAATAATGTTTTCGATTTTGACTGTATATACATACGATCGGTGCCATAAGAACAGACAGTAGGCTTTACTGATGGACGTGGACACGTGAGTTCAGATAGAGATGGGAGGAAACATTTCAAGCATTTGACTTTCGATCGGCATACTCTGTTTCGTTTTCGTATTTAAGAGTCTACCAGGTCCAAAATGGGAGCGCCAGCCGACACATTAAGAAAATTAAGCACTACACAACTAGAACTACTTGTCGAGCCTTTTAAAGGCATGCACAAGCACGAACTTGACTTGTAGAGATGAACACGGTAGAGATGGCTAGTACTCTTTCAGAGTGATTAGGAAGAAAATAAAGAGAGAAGTGCAGTACTTTCCATCAGGTTAGCTCTGTTTTGAAACTTTTGTTTTCTTTCCTTTCCTATACTGCTTTCCCTATCCAAATTGTGTTTTGTTTCCTCGTTCTTTGGATCTTTTTACCATGTTTTTTTCTGAGTACATTCAGCTCATTTATGGAATTTTATTGTCTACTTTATCATTTCATTCCCCTAGTTTTGTTTTAAGAATCTTACTGGTATATGCTTATAGATTACTGGCAAATTGACTCATATAATTCTCCTCTTCTTTTACGCATTCGCTAAAAGTTGAGAAGGGTGGAAGTATCGTGTGTTGATATTTGGTGTTCCTTTTCCCTTTTCATTTCCACTTGTTTTAACATCATCAAAGATAGGATCATGTACCTTTTACTTATGCATTTTTTTGGGCAGGAAAGGAAGTTCTGGGTTTTGTCTTAAGATTCTCTTGTTACTTTCAGCAACTTGGTATAGGAATCTTTTCTCTTCTCAACGTCGCTTTGCTTTTTCTGTTGTCAGCAACTTGGGGTTGGATAGTCACTAGTCTCTTGATGTGAACCTCAGCAAGTTGCGGTGCCCACTTTCTTGAATGTTTCGTTTATATCCAAAAACAGCACTTTCAGCTTTAGGACTTATGGCTAATGCTTTTAAAACGTTGACCGAGATACCTTCTGCTTTTTTGTCTGCTGAGTAGGGTTATTATGGTTTGAGTATTTTCATTGCTTGGTTTCTGATGTTTGAGCAAGTATGGACAACATTTTTCTCAATAAAACCCGTTTAAGCTATGGCGGGCTGGACGGTGAACATATCATCTGTTTCAGTTAATTAGTTCTTGCTCTGTTCATCTACTTATTTACATACAACTTACAAAATTGGAATCCCATTTTTGGCACAGAGAATTCGGTGCCAGACCCTTTTGACCTACTAAATTTTAATTCTTTATGTAGTTGTTGATATGTTGCTTTACAGCTTGGGGATCCCTTTAAAAATCCATACGTCATTTTCGGGGTCAGATCTGATTACCTAGGCTTTGTTGGTGATATGGGATTTTATAATATCTGTCAAATATCGTGGTGTCCTTGAGGGGCGTTGATTTTTGCAGCAAGTATTTGTTTCTATCTTTAACTAACAGAACTGGTGGATAACGTAACGCCTTTGCTGGTTACCTACCAGAAGAACCTGTCATCTAACTAAAAACCACCTATCATGTGATACCAGTCACTTTTAATGATACCCAAATCATGTGAAATATAATCCCTTTATCACATTATCAGTCACTTACTTTTAATGAAACTTGCACGAGATACCCAAATCGTGTGAAGTATAATCCCTTCATCCCATTATAAGTGTGACATCTCACAGGGGATGTGGATGTTGTCAAAAAACGAGAGGAGAGGTGAATGTTTTTATAAGGTTGTGGAAAAATACTACTAATCAATTTTTAACTAGTTGTTTCGAGCCTGTGGTTGTGGCTCTTTTAAATCCGAATTAGAGTTGTCGTTGAGGCACTCCAGACATGAGTTCGGCTAGTTAGATTGGGAAGATGGTCTGGATTTTTGAATGAGGAGAATTAGCTTTTCTGCTTTTGCCCCATATGGATTGGGAAGATATTCTTGATTGTAGATTGAGAAAGAAAAGGAGAATTAACTTTTATGCTTTTGCCCTATAATTGTTCATACATTGGGTGATTGTCTTTGTTTCTTTTTCTAATTAAGTTGTTACCTTTTCAACGAGAACAACTAGTTGAAATTTTACTTGTTCACCTCGAACAGTACAATGGCATATAAAAAACTGTTGGTTGGACTTGCATTCTACTGAATCTCAGATTATCTTGAATTTTGCAGGTAGAATTTTGCAGTTAGTTCCATTGATGCCACTGATTGTCAAAAGAGCTTGTGAACGAACTACGTTAGTTGGTATCATGGGTTGCTTTCAATCAAAGAGAACTAAAGAAGTACCTGGATATGAAAATCCCACCGTTCTTGCCTCTGAAACACCTTGTGAGTGTTCGTTATAAGCATTCGGACCAATTCATTCTTTCTAGTTCATGGTAGTTTGGTTATGCTTAGTCTCTAGCTAAATATCAGGATATCTCAGTTCCCTTTACTTAAGGCCATTGTTAAATGTTTCAAGATTTTTTGCAGGCAAGAATTTTAGAATGCACAATAGCATCTGGGGATCTAACTTTTATGCAACTGGATTCAAAAAACATACTGCTTGGCATTGCACTAATATTACAATGCTCAAAAGTTGTAAAAGTAGTCTGAAATTTCAGATTAAGCTTCACTTAGATATTATCTCGTTTCATTTTAGTTATGTCTCTTGGTAAATAATATCATTTCATTTTAGTTATGTCTCTTGGTAAACAATGTGTTAATAGTCTGGAGAATCTATAATTATATGCTTAACAAATATTCTGGATTTGTATCTTCATTATTACAGTTAGTATCAGTGAAGTAGAGGCTTTATATGAACTCTTTAAGAAACTAAGCAGTTCAATCATCGACGATGGGCTTATTCACAAGGTTTGTGTAATGATTTGCGTGTTGCAAGTGTTCAAAGAGCTGTCTATTTGCTGAAAATTTCGGTCATTCACCAAATATGTTTCAAATGTCATTTTGTTGTCTGAGCAGGAAGAATTTCAGCTTGCACTCTTCAGAAACAGAAACAAGAGTAATCTTTTTGCTGACAGAGTGAGTCATAACTGTTTTCTTCTGTGGAATTGTGATAGTTATGTTTAGGATTTTTGGAAGAAGTAGTATACTCTGCATCCACATTACAGTCTTACCTAGTAACATTGGCTAGTATTGCTTACATATTCTCCACTTTCAATTGTAATTTTGCAGATATTTGATTTATTTGATCTCAAGCGTAATGGAGTGATTGAGTTCGGAGAATTTGTGCGATCTTTGGGAATTTTTCATCCAAATGCACCTGTTCAAGACAAGATTGCATGTAAGATACTGTTTCTTTAAATATCCTTGCATGTTTGATGCATATAGAGAGTCCTGCTTCTTTCCTAATGTAAAACTATTGAGGATCAAAGCTTAAATTGCGGATTTAGGAACATGTTTTTGTGCATTCTACCGTCCACTGCACTTCACTAACTTGGAGAGTATCTTGTTTCAGTTGCATTTCGTTTATATGATTTAAGGCAAACTGGTTTTATCGAACGGGAGGAGGTTAGTTCCAAAAACTTTTCTCTTTACTGTTCACATCTTTCACATGCTACAAAGTCCTTACATGATTAACCAGCTACCAATTTCATGATCCTCTGTCTTTAAACTGTTTCATATTGCTGTCTGGATTTTTGGGAAGAGACACCACATAATATAAAAAAATACTAATCATCACTTCTCTTAATTTTGTCAATGTATGATTAATGAGCTGAAAAGAGAACAATTTCTTCTGATAGAAGCAACTACATGATTTGACTGCATCTTCTGCTACTTCAACTTGTTTATATTACCTGCAGTTAAAGGAGATGGTGCTGGCACTTCTGCATGAATCGGATCTAATATTGTCAGAGGATGTTGTTGAAACAATTGTTGGTAAGGTAATAACTAGTCTTGCTATCAAAGTATGTTATTCTGCTGTAACTAGCCCTCTTTATTCTGATTTTATTGTCCAGAATCTTTTTTTTTGTGCAGACATTTAGTGAGGCAGATAAAAAGAGTGATGGGAAAATTGACATGGAAGAGTGGAAAGAATTCGTGATTAAGAATCCTTCTCTGATAAAGAACATGACTCTTCCGTATTTAAAGTAAGTTCCAAGTTCCTGATTCTAGTGGAATAGGACCATTTAGACTCATGTGCATCATGACCAGATGATTGTAGTTTTGCATGTTACATGAGGTTTAAGTCTTTTTCAGGAATGTATCTTCGTCTTTTGGATGGCCAACATCTAAAAGACGCACCAGATACTAAACAAACCTGATGTGCATCCAAGTGAATTATTTTGACAGATAAAACTCACACTGAACACCCGCTTTCATTTCCTCAGGGATATAACTTTGGCATTTCCCAGTTTTGTGATCAGTTCTGAAGTTGAAGATTCAGACATGTCCAAGTAAAACAGCATATACAAAGATGTCCATCATGCCATTTAAAAAGTGTGCCATGAGAGGAACCAGGTTCCTAATGATTTCCTTCGTCTGCGTGCCATGACGGCTAAAATGGTTTTAATCTACAATGTCCTCAAATATGGAAAAGGTTGCAATTTTATTTTGCCATGATTTTCTTGACAACTTTACCTGGTGCAGGTTGTTGGCTTCCTCTGAGAAGCAGGAGAAATATTCTAGCAAAACAATACTGGAAAAGGTTTATCCTAAGGGACATAGTTGTCTAATTTGAATTATAAATAAGTTCCTGTTAATTCACTACGTCCAAGAACGTAGTCAACTTACTTGTGCATTCAGTGCAAACATACGAGGACTATTATGCAAAATGGTTATTTTGCGTCCGAATCATGTTATTTGTCAACTTTTGGTTATTTGATATTGTTAAGCATGAATTAAATAGAAAATTTTGCTGACACGAAGAAGTTATATGTGATCACGAGTTCAAGAAACTCAAGGAAGTGAGAAGTCGCGACAAGAAAATTATGATTTAATCGCCTTGAGCATGAGATTAATAAGTTAAGGTTAATATTCAACCTATGCAAATAAAAGAAAAAAAATGGTTTTGTAATTCTCCTTTATCAAATGATTATTTAGTTAAGAATCAACAAGTCAGTAATGTCCAAGTTAACATTTAAGAGAGTGCAACACTTGTTTTAGATGAAAAAATAAATTAAACAATATAATGTTTGTGATCAAGCTATAACTAATATGAGTAATCAAAAGTTTGACATTATTGATATAGGGAAAATATAAACATTTTTTAGAATTAACATAAAAAAAGTTGGAAAGGGAGATGGTTACTTTCTAAAGTACCTCCACAACATTTTACTAACAAATTGATTTATTTATAGAATCGATTAGAAAAATATTTAAGGCATCACCTTTTATAATACTAAAACCCTATGATAGCCGACTTGTTCATTCTTCTATTTTTTCAACAATTGCTAAACGGTAAGACCATATCATACTTCTCATTATGGGGCCCAAAAATATTTGAAGAAGGTTGCTTTTCCTTAGAGATACAGGTTCACTGAATTTTATCAAGACATTGGAGCTTTGGAGTTCATCGGATCTCCACATTGAGGAGGTCTCTTTTAACCTTGTAAGGGTCATGGTGACCACAAAGCAAGACAATGAAGAGTAATACATAAGAAAAGTTTAGGTTAGCAGTTCCTTCACCATTACAGGAGATGTTAATGGAGAACAACTTATTAGAAGAAATAAGGTAACATTATACCTTAATAAAGGCATACTTAAATCCTTAGGGAAGAGTTATAGTCAGTTTGCTATTGCACAATTGCAAGAATATGGTAAAAGTAAGTTTTTTTCAAAAATTAAGGATTTCATTGATTTAATATATATACAATCTAGATTACAAAAGGTCAAGGATAAACCAAAATGTCTAGATCACATAAAGTTGTGGTTCTTGTAATCATCTACATCTTGAGGTCTAAGGGGTACTTATGAGATCACATAATCAAGTATTACACCAATCCCCATCTTCTCTTCATGCTGCTAGACATATTTGCCACTATTCCTTTTGCTAACATGGCTAATCTACAATGAAAGAAAATGTCCTAAAAAACCATTTCAATGCTTCGATTTTGTTCTCTAAAAAATATGTAATTATTCTCCTTCCAGATGTAGTACACCAAGGCTGCCCAACTTAACTTAATTTCTTTGAGATTAGCTGCATTATGCACTCTAAGTTTCCCTACCAAGCAATCGTTTCACTTCAAGAGTCCATTTGTTTGTCTCTGTTGAGAATAATCTGCATCTGACCTCAAACTTGCTAGTATATCTGTATCTAATCATAAGATGTTCTAGATTTTCTAGTTCTGTATTACATAACTCACAATGCAATGTGTTAATGGAGAACTTGATTCTATCCCTTGTAAGCAACCTTCCTTTGATGCCCATCAATAAGATAAATGAATAAGCTAGATGGCTGTCACTGTCCCATACTAATTTGGTCCACTCCTACCTTGTGCTCTGCGTAATCTAAAAAAAGTGTTTTGCATTCTTTTATGTTGAAATTCCTTGATTTATTTGTTAGCCACTGAATTTCATTGTGTTCTCCCTCTTGGCATCTAAGTAACTCTTCCATTATAAGGCTGACACTTCTATTATTATGGAATGCCCATCACCATTTCTTGTTTCTAATTAATACACTCAGTTTAGTTTTTGGATTCAACACCAAACTTAAAGGTTGTATCCCTTCCACCTGGTAGAGGGGACCTCTACAATGCCAATTATCATACCAGAAATACATGCTTTCGCCATTCCCAATCATGTGGAATACCTGTTGTCGCATCCATTCCCTTATCTCTAGGATTTCCTTTAGGGTTCCTGACATTTCCTCCCTTGGCTTTAAGATCCAAATACTCATGTTCTTTATGAAGACATTGTGTATCCATTTCACCAATAGATCCTCCCTTTTGTAGCACAACCACCACAAGTTCCTTCCTCTGCTCACCTTTTGAATAATCTGTGCAGAATGGATACCCAATCTCCCTATGGCTTAGGTTTGCAAATTTTGCTCCAACTAATCTTAGCCTAACTTCTACCTGGGTTTGAGCCATTCCATAAGAAATCTCTAAGTCTCTTATCTATTTCCTTATGAATATTTTTAGGTACGGATAAACGGTTAATCCAGTAATTGGCAAGGTTGCTTAGTATTGTTTAAATAAGTTACAGTGTGCATAACTAAGGAACCTATTGCTCCATTGGTTGATTCTTCCATGTATTGAGTCCAACAAAGGTTTGCAATCAACTGCATTGATTCTTCTTTGGGATATTAGTAACCCAAAGTATTTAAAGGGTAGGTTCCTTAGTCTTAGTCCCATCTTGATAGTTGTAGAGGCTACCTCGCTACTTGATCTACAAGATAAGTAGAAACAACTTTTCAGTGGGTTGCATCGTAGGCCTGAGATCTCTTTTTTCTCAACTCTACCAAACAATAGCAAGTCATCTGCAAAAGCTAGATTTGTGATCTTTATACCTTTACATCTACCATGGAACTAGAATTCTGGATGTCTTCATATGGTGCTTATGAGGAGAGTTGACAAAAAAAAATCCATACAAATTAAAAATAAGTAAGGGGATAATAAGTTACCTTGCCTTATGCCCCTCTTTGTTTTGATTAGGTTTGTAGGTTCCCTATCCACCAGGATTGCCATAGAAGCAGTGGTTACACATTCCTCTACCCATTTACATGGGAGTATAACCTATTGCTTCTAATGTATTTAATAGGAAGCTCTCGTTGATTAAGTCATAGGCCTTTGCAAGATCCATATTTATAGTGCACATCCTCATTCTCCTCTTAGCATTATACCCTTATAACAATTCCTGACAGAGTAGGATACTGGTTCCCACTAATCTCTGCTTGATGATTGCATTATATTCTAAGCTAATTAACTTTCCTAGGCTTGCTTTCAGTCTATTGGCTATTATCTTCATGATGATTTTATAAAGGAAGTTACAATTAGTTATTGGCCTGAATTGTTCTAACTTCCTAGCACTGCTTTATTTAGGAAAAATGCAGATAAACGTTTATTCCATTCCTTGAGAATTGTTCCTATCCTAAAGAACTCTCCCACTGCTTCGATTACTTCTTCCCTTACAATATCCCAATGTAATTGAAAAAATCTCACATTGTATTCATCAGATTTTGGGGCTTTATCAGGGTTCATTAAGAAAGTAACATTTTTATTTCTTCCCTTGTTATTTCCCTAACCAAGTCCACCTTGTCTATTTCATCAAGCTTTTTAAGACCTGCTAGAATCTCCTCGGGTATGGCCCTTGTTGTAATTCCAGTCTCATACTGCTTAGTAAAGTACTCGAAGGTAACCCCTTCTTACTTTCTAGGTCTTCATGGATCTGCCTTGCTTCATCTTGTAGCATTTTAATATAATTCTTGTTTCTCCTAGATGAGATCGAACTCATAAAATACTTAAAGCATCACTCACCCTCCTTCATCCAAATTATTCTAAACTTCTACCTTAATAGTGTATTGGCATTGATCAGTAGTTGTTTATACTTTTCCACTATTTTTGATTCCTTTTTTGTCACTTGCTGATCTTTTGGTCTGCCTAATAATCTCCTCTAACATTTCTTTAGCTCCTCTACAATAGCAACTTTAGCTTTTAACTCTGGTTGAACTATTTCTCTACTGAGCAAATTGAAGCTGGTTTTTTAAGGCTTTTAGCTTTATACTAAGTTGGTAACCATTTGAGCTGAGAATCTTCCTTTGCATCTCCACTCTGAGTAGGTTTATAAATTTTAGGTTGTCCATCAACTGATTGAATATCCTAAATGGGGCCTTCCTATTCCTGTCATCTATTAACAATACCACTACTGACTGTGATCTGATACAAATGGATCATCAAACATAGCATTGCTTGTTGGGTATTTCTCTATCCACTTATCATTACCCATACATTTGTCTAATTTCCTCATTATTTTGGTGCTTTGTTTAAGTATTGTTGATTAGGGGCAAGAATTTGATCTTAAAGCATGCATTAGGGGATATTTAATGTGTTTGGTTGATGAGTGATGTTGGACCCTGAACCTTTCTTGTAAGTTAAGATTACCAAATAAGAAATTGTTGGAGGTTATTCGTGTATAAAGAAATGAAGAATTTATGAAATTGAAAGGAAATAGAAAAGATGGATTATATGTGAAATATTAGAAGTAAAAAGCTGGAAAATGTGAGTTCATTGAGCATGCTCCAGTGTTTTAGCCATAATTTGAGCTCTAGTTATCCAAATGAGATGATTCTTAATTCAGATTAAACTAGAGAGATAAGGCTACAAATTGTCTGATGACATCAAGTTCTAATTTAGACTTTAAGACTTTCAATTTTTGGATGGAAGTCAAGCGCAGGATAATGATTTATTTAAAGAGCAGTCCAAAATGATTGATGTATAACTGTCAAAATACTAAACCAAATTGAATGATTTTGGTGTCATTAGAAAATTGAGACAATGAGGAACATTTGTCTAGAAGGAAGTGCAAACAAATTCCTTCAATTGCATTATTAGAAAAGGGTCTTGATCTTGGGGAAGAAGCTAAGCATGATTTAAATGAATTTTGAGGCATTGATAGATTATTTATGTTATTTTTGTGGAATTAATTAGCATGTTAATGTGATTAATTAGCATGTTAATGGGAGTTAGACCATATGGCATGAATTAAATTGTATTAAGGTGATAGATAGCATGAGGGGCAAGATTGGAAGACCACTTAAGCATTTAATTTCCAAGGCTTTTCATTAAGGGTAATATGGACTTTTTAGCATTAATGAAGGTATAAAAGAGAGGAAATAAGAGTTGTCTTTCATTTTGGAAGAGAGGGAACGAAATTTAAGAGGGAGAAGGAGAGAGAAGCACGAAAATGGAGAAGGAAGGAGAAAGAAGAAGAAGATGCTAGGGTTCCACTTTTCCAAGCCTTCAAGGGTGATTTTTCAAGTTGTTCAAGAAGGAAAAAGATGGAAGATGATGAGAGCTTCCATTAGAGTCAAGAAAATCCCTTGTTGGGTGAAGATTCAAGGTAAGTGACATTTTAATGTTTTGGATTTTTGGAGTATTTTGGTTCAAATAGCTTAGGAAATGGATGGGTTTAGAGATTCTAAGATCAATTTCATGCTTTGTGTTCTTAGGGTTTCTCAATTTTAGAATCACTATTTTGATTTGGGGATTTTTGTGGTTATTGATTCAAGGACTTCAAGAGAGAGAGGCAAGAGAAATCAAGAACAAAGGGAAGCATGTTGAACAAGAATAAGCAAGGATTTAAGGTGGGTTCATGTTTATAGTTAATTGATGAGCCATTGATGTTTTGTCAAAATCAAGAAAGTAAAGTGATTTCAATTATTTCATAAATGTTTCCTTTATTGCTTTTGATTGATTTGTGAAATTGGCTACATGTGTGGTGTATGAATTTTGATGTTGAATTGTGAATTAGTATGCCAATGCTATTGATGAATTTAAATGGCTACATGAAAGTGTTTTAAAAAATGGCATGATCATGAAAAACAAGATTTTCAAAATTTTGCCATTTGAGCAATCATTTTTGCAAGTCATGATTACATGCTATGTGGGTTTTGGTAGTCCATCCAAGAACCGTCACGTGCACGTTGACCCAAGATTAGGCTTCTCCCGCCTGCCCGCTAGTGGCACGGAGCTCCTTCAAGGACTCCCCAAGTTTACGACTACACAAGGCCATTATATGAAATTGTGTAGTTCGTCATGTTTATGGACTTACCTAAACCATTATGATGTGCTTATGTGTATGATTTGTGAACAAGTTGATGCATTCATGTTTTGTGGTTTATAAATTTGACTACATGATGAGAATTTGAGAAACAAGCATTTTATGGATTTCAACAAGAATTTTCTATAACTGTAAACTTTTGAATGGTTTTTGCTTGTTAATTGTTATAAACATGTTACCCACGGAGCTTTCGAGCTCACCCCCTCTTTTTCCCCATCTCCAGGTATTGAGCAAGAAACAGAGTGAAAGAAAGTCAAGGCATTACTTCGGATATGCATGTTTTGTCATATTTTGGAATTATTGATGTAAAACGAGGCTTTAAATGTATTTTGAGAATTATTGGGTTGTGCGTGTTTTGTATATTGGATTTTGATATTGAGATTGTATTGTGGCTTGGAAATGCCATTGAAGTTTGTAAAACAGTTATTTTATGATGTTAATGAAATATGGGTTTGTATATGGACATGAAATGTGAATTTGAATATGGATGGCTATGATGAATGTTAAGCATGAATGGTTGGTGTGTATTTATATATGTATAATTGGGTATGGATGAGGTGGAGTTGGAATATGAATTAATTAAGGATAAGCTTAAATTGGAATTCACATGAGTTATTGTTATACATGTATAGGTGAGGCAATATGGACAAGAAAGATAGAATGTTATGAATCATGAGATATGTTAAATATCAAGAGTAAAATGTCATGGAAGAGAATGATTGGTATTTGAATGCATAAGAATGATGTTGAAAGAAAGGAAGTGAATTTAAATCAAATTTCAAGTTTTCACAAAGATAAGATGTTGGTGTTCAGGATTCAAGGGAAAATCTGGAATAATTTAGAAAGAATTAGCAAAAATTGTCTTCTTGGAAGTTGTAGATGACCTTTATAGCTTTCCGACGCTATAAAGTTTGTAATTTTTGGACATCGGAATCAAGAGATATGAATGTTCCAAGTTAGGGTGCTGTATATGGTGTATATGTGATGGCTTTGATGATAGATAGGGTAATTGATGAGAATTTGAGGTTTTGATGAATCATTTGAGACAAGATTTGAGAGATTGAGGAAATTAATTTGATGTTTGAATAAGTTATAAAGTGATTTTGCATGATAGGAAGTGAAAATTATGAAGTTTATAAGTGTATATGATGTTAGGAAGGTTGTAGGAAGCATGAAAGAAGGTTTG
>JANKOD010000007.1:7361553-7384712 GCA_026284645.1 Erythroxylum acuminatum
CTGATTTCGTAAAACTTGTAGTTCCGCTCTCCAAGAAGTCGCCTTATGAGAAGAGAAGGCGCCTTGTCGTGATTAAAAAGTCGCCTTGTTGTAAGAAGGCGCCTTGTATGTTGCATGTTCACTTGTGTGGCCATATCTTCGTACCTTACATGTTGCAAGTCGCCTTGTACTGCCTCCAATTACATAATCCTCTTGTTTTAAGCCATTTTTCTTGTAAGAAATCTCCTTCCTTGATTTGTTCATGATTAAGCACTAGCTTATCTTAATTTGCACGATTCTTTCATTAAAGAATACCTGAAATAATTTCTTAACTAATTCTGGATATTTTATTATTATCAAAACATAAAGGGATTTAATTTGTCAACCACCATTGGTCCAACACAAGTTGCGAGATTTTTATATTTTTTATTTTTCAGGGCTACTTTTGGAATAAAAACAAGTGTGGAAACCCTAAAAAGAACCCATAGAAGAATCAAGAAGTATAAAAGGAAAAGAAAAACATCAAGAAAGGAGGCTTGAAGCTCCAAAGAAGAGATCAAAGAGAGAAAATTCGTGAAAAATAAAGCCTGCAAATTTTTTTAGATCAAGGACAAGGGAAAGAAAACATCCAAAATTTAAACTTCTTTTCTTTAATTTACTTACTTTTATTGAATGTTAATGATTAATTAAGTGGTATAAATATTGGTTATGGATTGCTAAACTTATTTTAGGGATTATTTTTGAACTGTTTGTTAAACTTTTAAATTTTTTACTTGATAGAGATATATTTGTGGTGTTTATTGCTTTTATATTTGATCTTAATCGAGAGGTTAGTGTTGTGCCCAAAAGTTTCTAAAAATTACCTAGGTCATCCTACTCTCGAGTATATAAGGTAGTTGTAGTGATTACCTAGGGTCGTCTCCCATGGATGTGAAATTGGTTCACTTAAATTAATTTTGAACAAAACAAAAACTGATGCAATTCTAAACTTTCTATCCCGATTGTTGAGTGAATGCTTTAAAGAAAATCACAAATTAGTCTAAAAAGTAAACTGAATTGACTGGAAGCAAAAACGAGTAAAAATCAAAGTAGAAAACTCTTGAGAATTAATTTCACTAATTTAATCTCCTATGCATGATTAAGGGAAATAATTGGTTAGTTGTATTACTAAAATTAACAGTTAGGCACTAAATCAACTCGAATAATAGACTGAATCTAACTTTCACATTCAACAATTTATTATCTGAATTAATTATGAAAACACAACTACCAATTACCACTTAAGTTAATATATTTCTAATTCTTAACCTAAGCATCTATAGTTTCTTGTTTCATATTAAACTTCTCCTCTCGGTCCTTCGTTTAATACTAAAATGATGTAAAGTTTGATCCTACTATTACCACTCAACTCAGAAACCATAGCAATAAGTAAGATAATAAAACCCTAACTCAATCATGCATAGCTTACCAAAACAGCTACATTAATTCTCAAGAAAAAGGAATCAGCCATTATAGCATAAACACAGTTCATCATCTTTGTACAGTTTAATCTCGTGTTAAATGTAAACAGAAAAATGTAAAAGTGATGAATAGAACGAATAAACTAACTAAAGATGGACTAACAAGCAGCAAAACAATAACAAAGAAAGTAAGTTAACAAACAAAAGATAAATGAGTTCAACATTATTAGAAAAAGATGAAATAAAGATGAACAAACAAAATGATGACTCTCAAATGCAAAAGTTGGTGGTGGGTATCTTACCAAAATCAAGCTCTCTGGCGTTAACTCTCGCCTTCTGTCTATGCTCTCTAGTGTCAAGTTCATTAAGATTCAATTTCAACTCTCAGCTTTTGCCTCTATCCCAAGCTTCCACCTCTCTGTTGTTTTTCTCTCTTCTTACTCTACTCTCTGCTTTCTCTCCTTTCTTCCTCAGTCAAAGCTTTATTTCTTCTCGACTATGTCTGTGAAGTGTTGAGATGAAGAGTGAATGAATGATGTATTTGTCGCCACCCTCTCCTTATGCTCCTAGGACTAGGGTTTTGTGTCATCCCTCTTGCATATGACATGTAACAAGTTGGTAAATTGAAGAAAAATGGCTCACGGGTGTGACCACCTTTGTTAGCCCGTAACCATGGCTGCACACACGTGACTCATATGGTCACGGGTGTGACCATGGCTGCACACCTGTGACTTACATGGTCACAGGTGTGACCATATAACTCACACCCGTGACATACATGGTCACAAGTGTGACCTTTATTTGTGACGTGCAAGTTACACCCATTTTCATGCAAAATTACCCTAATTTCCAATGCAACAATCACAATACAATCCAATTAACGTCCATGCTATATTCACACCATTCTCACTCAATTCACCACAAATTTGGATTAAAAACTAACCAAAATCAAGGTATGAATGTAAGTAAAATTCAATAGAAATTAGACATAACAGTTAGATTGAATTATTTATGTCATATTTCATGGTGAGAGCAGGTACCATAATAGACCTATAAAAATCATATTAATGGGCAATTGACGAGAAATCTTAATTATTTATTGTTTACCCTTAGGATACCTTCAAATCTAATTAGATAGTTAGGAAGAGTTTCGCAAGATTGAAATGGCACAATTTAATTCTTATCTATCTTAATTGGGATTAGATGGTTAGATCTCGAGAGAGGGTAATCATAACTACTGGATATCTAGGGTTAAGCATTATTAAATCAAGAAGGTGAGGTTAACCAATTTGTTAGAGATATGTGACACATTTAGGTATATAGTTTATCATAGGATGAAACCAAGATGAGATTATTCCTATTCATGCTTAAAGATTGAGCCAAGGTGTGGTTAAATTTTCTTAGCCTAGAGAACATGATGACATGGGAGCAATTAGTACAAGTTCTTGTGGTTTAAGTACTTCCCCTTAACCAGGACTACAAGGATCATAAAGGAGATAAATTTCCAATAAGGTAAAGGGGAATCACTATACTAAGCATGGGAAATATTCAAGGAGTTGCCAAGGAGCCAACACACCATAACTTTCCTAAGGAGTTCCTTTTATAAACCTTCTATAATGGAGTAAATCTGCTTCCTAAAGGTATCATTGATGCAGTAATTGGAGGTTCATTAACAAGGAAGATAGTTGATGTTGCATATGATTTGTTGGATGAGATGACAAACTATAATTACCTACAGATGTTAGAGAGGATGGTAACCAACCTTTAGAGATTAGAAGTGAGTACTTGCTATGAATTAAGTGATAGCATTACAGGCTGAAGTAACAAACTTGGCCAAACAACTAACAGCCTGAAAGCCACTTCTTCCAACCCACTTAAAGCAATATAGCATGGATGTTAACTATGAGATCAAGAAGGATATATTAAAACTAATTACGTCCTAGTGGAGAGCAACAATATGAAGCAGCTCAATTACATAGTAGCATAACTTGATCAGAGTGGTAACAACCGTTAGTCTAACACTTCTAATCTTATGTGGAAAAACCACCCAAATTTTCTAATTTTAATAATGTAAGAAACCAAATAAGAGGATAAGACCCACCAGGATTTTAGCAAGATAGTCTCAATTCATTGAAATGAAAGATGAATGAGTTAATGGATGTGCTAAATTCCAAGTTCAAAATCCAAGATGAGACTCAGAAGAGGATAGAAGCTAAGTTCAACCAAATTGCAAAAAATCATACTTCTTCCATCCATAATTTAGAGGTTCAAATGGGCCAACGAGCTAATTGTCTACATGAAGTGTGAAAAGTCTCCCAAAAATCATAAAGAATAATTTAAGGAGCAACTAAAGGCCATCACACTTAAAAGTGGGAATTAGAAGAACCAAACTAGAAGAAGGCTAAATCCTACTAAGAAGAAAACCAAAGGAAAAAGTATAAGAAAGGGGAGCCAACATGTATCCCACCACCTCCGTATGCTTTAAAGATTCCATTCCTACAAAGGCTGAAGAAGAATCAAATGGATACGTAAGTTGTAAAGTTTGTAGAGAAGTTAGAGAAATTGCAAAATTAAATTGTCTAAGTTGTAAAGTTTGTAAAGAAGTTAGAGAAATTGCAAAATTAATTTGTCCTTTGTGGAAGCTACGAGGAACATGCCAAAGTACATTAAATTTCTCAAAGATATCCTATTAAACAAGATGACTTGGGAGGAAAACCAAACGATCTCTTTGAAAAAGAATTGTAGCTCTATAAGTACTAGCCATATTCCCTTAAAATTGAAGGATTTAAGAGTTTTATTACACCCTGTGTAGTTGGTAATTTAGAATTTGCTAAATGTTTATATGACTTAGGTCCAAGTCTTAATTTTATACCTTTGTCTATTTTCAGTAAATTAGGCTAGGCGATGTGAAGTCAACTTTCATGCTTTTTCAATTGTTTGATCAATCATTAAAGAAATCATTTGGTGTATAGAGGACATGATAGTCAAAGTGGACAAGTTTATTATTCCTATGAATTTCATGGAGATAAAATTTGAAGAGGATAAAAATTGTCCCCTAATTTTTAGTAGTCTGTTTATGAATACGGAAGAGTGTTGGTATATGTCCATAAGGGGAAACTAATTCTTCATATTGGTAATAAACAAGTAGAGTTTAACATGAACAAAATAATTGATATTGGAAACTAATTCTGATGAGCATTGCATATACAATTGATATGTATGTTTTAAATGATCAAAATGAACTGTTTGACTGCTCTAAATTTGAAATGTGGAATAAGTGATCAAAATGTTATGTGATGCTATATGATTATTGGTGAAATGATGTGTATTATATGATAGACCTAAAATGTATGTGAAATTGAAGTATAAACTGTTGTGTTATGTGATATGAGTGAGCCATCGAGGATGGTCCGCTTACTGAGTTCGCAAAACCTACCCTAAAATTGCAACATTATTTTTCAGGCTCAGAAGAGTTTTCCCGTTAGACCGACTGGAGTCTAACCACTACATACGGATAAAAGTTAAGTTTGGGATCAGTTGTACCTATAAATTAAAAAGTGTACTGACTGTATGACTGGAAATGTTTTGTAATGGGCCCAGATGATTACTGGAATATATGATGATGTGTTAACTGTTTGTAATGTTTGCAACTGAAATTGTTTTTGAATAAAATGGGTTGAAAAAGGTTTATTGATCTTCTAAATATGCGTGTGATGTGAGACAAAATTCCAATGAGTATGATTGTTTGACTGTTTTAGCATGCCACCCTCGTAGAATAAGTTCTCGAATATTGTCGATATGTTCAGGAATATGCCCTATAAGAATAGGGTGCTACACTAATATCCCTAAGTTCCATATTATCGAATTTCAGGTCGCCATAGATGATGACGGTTCATAAATTTAGGATGGTAGACTGTGAGTCCGTTGCACTCAACTCTATAATAATTAGTTATGGCTGAAACTAAGTAACCCATTCCTAAGTTAATGCTCCTTTTCTTTTGAGCAGCAATAATTGTGTTAAAGATGTAGGTGGTTGTGCAAACTAGGATGGTATGATCCATGCACCATAACATGAAAAGTTCTTTCGTCGAACACTTGTTGGTTTTTGTTTTGTCAAAAATGGTTTGACACATGAATTTGTGCAGCAACAAGTGTTCTGGCTCCTGGTGATGTTGTTGTGTGCGTTCTTAGTGTCGAAATGCTATAACCCAATTAGTTCAATTAGTAGGGGTTGACATGGAAATCATCATGCTGATTCACTACGGATGACTCGGAGAAACTACAAATTTCATGCAAAGTCTTATAATCAAGCCGATAATGTTATCCCCACAACCTAAACCACAATTCCCTAGGTTTGTTGGATTCAAATTGAAGGGATGTAAAGAATTATAAGGTAAGTTCTTAGTAAACTGGGATCTCCATTGAATTATCTCTGCTAAACTTTCTACCTTGTCTCCCAAGTCTAATCTATTTAAATTTTTAAATTGAAAATACTTTGGAACTATAATTTGCTTATTGCGGAAAGAATGAAAGGGGGTACCTTCCACATCTGAGAAGATCAGGAAAGTTGCGTCGTAATAAGCTACCCTGCGTCTTTTTCCTTGTCCCGATACTTGGTTTTGCCTTGCTGATTGATCACGCCTAGTTGTTTGCTTTATGCGTGGCATATTGGCTTGCGAGTCTGTAGAAATTGAAAGAAATTGGAAGTTTGAAATTTAGGTAGAGAGAAGTGAGAGTGTTTGGAGGTTTAAAAGTGAGTGAAAAAGTGAAGTTAGAAATGAATATATAGGTGATTGGAGGGTAAAATGGTAAAAATTGAAAATGACATTCACGTGTCCCTATTTTTACCCTGCTGCAATTCACGATCATGGCCCACCAATTTTTAATATTTCTTCTTCTTCTGTTCTTCTCCACCTCCCTAAAATCACTTCTTAACTATTTTTGGCCCTTTCATCTCTCTTTGCTTACTGCTTCGATCATCTAATTCATATCGAGTCCCATACCTTCTCGATTTTATTTGGCAACGAAATAACCTAACTACAGAACTCAACTATCTAAAAATTAAGGGAAATAACATTTAATTAACAGAACATGGGTTGCATCCCATGCAGTGCTTCTTTTAATGTCGGTAGCTCAATGCTCTATCCTTAGAACTCAACCGGAATTAATTATAAGCAGCTTGCTTCCTCCTTTTTTGTTCAACATCGGTTTTGTAGCTTGTAAGTAAGCTACGAATTAAAAAATAATCAGAAAGACAATATTGATAACATTATGGAAACCAATTAAGCTTAATAATGTCCTTTTTTCGAGTGAACTGTCAACATAACAGGGAATAAAAGACTCCCTGAATCTTCCATTGAATCCAACAGTTTTTCCTATAGGAAGGTAATTTGTTCTCTTTCTTCCTTAATCACCTTCGTCTCCTCTGCTTCTTCCGCTTCACGAACAGAGACTTTCATAGCTTCTTCAAACTCGATGTTTGTTTTCATCTGTTCTTCATCCTTTTGTTCTTTAGAAGATTCGAACATATCAATTATCCTGAATAAGCTACTTTCCCTTAGATTCTTTAGTACATCATTCATGTTGAATGTCACTTGGTCATCATTAACCTAAAGGATAAGGTTCTTTTCGTGGACATCTACTAAAGATTTTTCAATGTTCACACATGGTATATCAAGAACTGGTGAATAAAAGGGAGGGTTGGCATTCTTTTCTTCATACGCTTTCGTCATCTCTTGGTATTCAATAAGGTGGGGTTCAGTTTAGTTTTCCACTGGTCCATCTAGCTCCCCCCCCCCCCATTATTAGGTGCGATAGCCTCATATTGCTTTCTTTGATGTATTTCCATATTACTTAGAGAGTCTTCCACACTTCTCTTACAAAATTCACAAGAAAGTTGTCTTACTCGAATCTCTAAGTTGTGAATAGAAAAGGCATGATTTTCCGTTAGTTTCTCAATTTGCTCTTCTAGTCTCTTCTGTCCCTCTTTCATGTATGTGAGCTTAAAAGGTCTTGACATCCTAAATGAATCCTTACATTATTAGAACAATAGAAATTGGGGTTGTTCTGCCACCTCGGAGTGTACATGTTTTAATAAGGATCGTTACTTCCCTAACCATACTGTTCCTTATTGTAATTCGCAAAAGTTTCTTGCTCCTTATAATATTTATCTTCCATCATTGTTCTTTCCATTTCTTCATGGCATCTAGCTCTTCAGATGTCTCATTCTCACTCTAAGATGTCTTGATGTGTCTCTACTTTACGCCCCAAACTTCTTTCTCTTTTTTTCCTTTTTCAAAACGAAAGATAGTGAAAAAAAACTTAGAAAAAAAAACTAAACTAATCGCCTCCCTGACAACGGCGCCAAAAACTTGATCACAATTTTTCGATGTGTGTAAGTTCTAATTAATAACCTTGATAATCAGTAAGTGTACGGTCGTTCGCGTAATACCTAAGGTGTCAATTCAATGAGGAGGGATAATCTAATCGTAAAATATAAGGCCCAAACAATTCGCAGTAATTCAAAATGTAACAAAACTAAGGCAAGAATTTAATTCAATCATGCAACTTAATTATAAGAATCAATTACAAAAATATTAATAAAGTAACAATTGCAACACACTCTCAAGAATCAACTTAGAGAAACTATCAATTGAGAGAAAGGGGAGTTTTTACCTATCTTTAACGCTAACCTAATTGATCCTATAGTTGATTACTCTCTATTGAGTTATAACGATTAACCCTAAATTATAAACCCTAATTAGAATATGGAAAATTGCAATTTCTCAATTAACAATCTATCCAAACCAATTAGATTAGAAGTTGTCTAATAAACTATTGGGAGCCTATGCAAGATCTCTCTTCAGAAAATTACTGATTTGATTAATTTTTCATTCGTATTAAATCACCTAACTCTCGTTAACCCAATTTAATTATTTATCATTTGATTTACCCTCTCAGTCTATTAACGAAGTATGCAATCACAGAAATCAATCACAATAATTCTAATAAACATAAAACAATTAGACTTTACTAAATCAAATATTAAAAAAACCCAAAGGTGAGTATAGAACATCTCAACATTCACAATCCTAAAAATGGAAAAACAGGAAATACGATTCTAAACATAAACTGGAGGCAACAACGTCGGAAACTTCTGATCTGGGAAGTACGTCGATTTCGGCTTCTTCTCCACTTCTCTCTTCCTTCTTCTCTTTCTCAATCTCTCAACAATTCTCTCTAGGGTTTCTCTCTAACAGTGGCTGATGCAAAAGCTCCCTCATCTTCTTTGTCTTATTTTTATATTCCTTTTGTGTTATGGGCAGCCCTAGGATTTTTCCGAGGTCCGAAAGGTCTAAAAACTCCCCTGAAACTTGACACTTTTGAGTATCTACGCATCTGCCCGATGCAAGCAACGAGTGTAGGCCACATCTGAGCCTTCTGACATAATCGTGGCTTGTTGTGCCACGATCATAGGTCGCTGTTTCGGCTCGAGTGTCTCTGAAAATTCTCCATTCTTCGATGTTGACCCTAAAACACTAACAAACACATCAAGGTATATCAAAGACGTAATAATTAAGCTCAAAGACTTATACTAACCCATAAAAATACTTAAACACAATTAATTAACAAATTAACACAGTTCTAACCTAAACATATACTAAAACGATTGAATTAACAATTAAATACATATCAAATTAAGCCCTAAAATATGATGCAATTCACACTTATCAAAAACCCCTGAGTGTGCATCTGGGAGGTTTCATTTAAAACAAGAAATAGAGTGTGAGCTAAACAAACTCAGTAAGTGCTGGATTTTTTATTCAAATCATATTTAACAACTTAAACCTCCCTAAAATAAATTCATTTCAATTGGCATAATTCAATACTAATATGAAACATATATGCTTCCAGAAACTAAGTTTCTTTTATCACTTTTCAAATAAATAGTGATGGCATTAATAATGTCATGAATTTTCTTACACTACATAGCCCGCCACTAACTTCTTTGCCATATGGTACCCTTAGGCATAAAGTCAAAGAGTTGGTTCTGCATCGCTTACCTGCAACTAGTTAACCACTAGTTACGGAGTTGGTTTTACATCATTTACTTTTACTAGGTTAACCGCTATATATATATACCGTAATTATGAAGCTAGTTTTGTATCGCCTACCCGCAACTGGTTAACTACTAGTTACGAAGCTGGTTCTACATTGCTTACCTATATTGGGTTAACTGTTATACACCAGTAGTTACAGAGTTAGTTCTACATCACTTACCCCCAATTGATTAACCACTAGTTATAGAGTTAGTTCTATATTAATTACTCGCACTAGGTTAATCGTTATACACTAATATAATAACATGTATAAAACCTATCAGTGTATCATAGGCTAAAAACCATTTACTTTTTATCAACCAATAACATAATTTCAATGTAACTTCAAATCGTATAAAATTAAGCTTTCAAACTTCAATTCTTATATTGCTAAAACATAAACTTATACTAGCGATATTCAGTTGTAATGTATCATTCACATAAAACTCATAATCATACAATTTAAAATCATGTCATTAATTCTTTTGCAAAGAATGTATTCATATAAAACCATTAAAATACACTCACTGTTTTGCAAATTATCGCCAAGCACATTCATGCGTTCAGTCTCTCTCCTTTACCTACACAAAGAACATTTCGCTTAGGCAATTATTTCCAAATTAGGAAATAAGGCATTAAAACTTTATTTTTAGTTTAATCAAATTCGAGACTGGTGTTTAATCGCGTAATATATACGCTAATTGTATTCTCGCTTTAACTTCTATAAGCTAATATATTGTTCTCAATTTCAAAATCTAACTTCGAAAGTCACCAAAATACCATCTTTTATCCATTCTAGCTTATCAATTTCTTCAAAACACTATCTCACCCAATTACTTCACCATATGGCCGAATATGTAATGTTGTAAATGCTAACTTTTTCCCTTTGATTTTCTTTCAAATGTTTCAAGACAAATCACCTAAGATCCATGCCAAGCATCATCCAAACACATCATAAACCATTTCAACTTCATTACTTTCCATATACACTCCATATACTAATTTTTCCAAATAATAACATAATACTTCATTTAATAATTTCAATGTCACAGTTACACTTAATGGCCATCCTTAATCACCTTTACATGATCATTGCATCATAACCCTGCTTTTATACAAAAAATGCCCTTAAGGCTAAACTTAACATATCTTACATCAAACTTTTCCAGTTCATTCATTTTCATTTTTTTCCTTCATTACCATCAAAATCATACTATACATGAAACATCAAAATAGAATTTTGGATCATTTCACATTAAAGAACCCTAGCCTTGGTCGATTCTCTCAACCTTAATTCCTTGGTTTATTTTCTTGTTTTCAACCCTTAAATGCTTCCAAACTTATTATCTACTCCATAGAAAGTCAAAAATCACCATTCTTAAATACATCCATACTATTAAAAAAAGCAAAATTAGAAATTTAAGCTAAAAAAACGTACCACTTTTTTCTTCAATCATTTGGGTAGTTGATTAGCACCTTCACTTGATCAAGATCTGTTCAAATCTCCATCAAAGCCCATAAAAAATGGCAGCCCTCTTCTTCCTTTGTCCTTGGCTATAAGTCACCTTGCTTCTTTCCTTTTCTTCCTTTGTTTTTGGTCACTCACGGCTACTCTCTGCAAATGAAGCAAGTTATGTCTTAAGTTTGCTTTTTATACTCCCTTAGTGCGTTACACATGTCATCTCCTCATTGACCATCTCTAATGAGTCATTAAAACACTCATACCATATAAAAGACCAAATTGCCCTTTAGTAAGTTTAATTCATCAACTAACCGAATTAAATTATGAAAATATTATGTAACCATCTTATCATCAATTGACCATGAAATAAGCTAACTAGGGTCAATACTTATTGACTGGATGCTTTTCAAAATTTTACGAATGGGTTTAAAATCATCAATACCTATTATTTTCCCAAAAGGACATTTTAGTCCTAACTTTTGAAATTCCTAAATCCATCCAATTGGACTTATTTTTTATTCATTTTAGTACCAATAGACCTAATACCTGTTTCGGATGTTTTTAATTATTTTCATACTCGGGTCCCCAAAAATCACTATTCAAGCAAAAAATACTATTCACTGAACATAAAAATTTATATTCAATGAAAGGGAAGGTTCAAGGTTTTACACAAGATCATGCACGATCATGCAAGATGCATGATGGAGAGTGGAAGGCTTTCCGTCATGATCATGCATGGAATGCAAAATCATGCAAATGATAGAATTTTAGGTCATAAAATTTTTATATTTTTGGCCACTCAGGGCTAATTTTGAAACATAAATAATTGTACAAACCCTAGAAAAAACCTAGAAGAATCAAGAAGTATAAAAGGAAAAGAAAAACATCAAAAGAGGCAACTGGAAACTCTAAAGAAGAGATCAAACAGAGAAAATTCCAGAAAAAGAAAGGCGGCAAGATTTTCCAAATCAAGGACAAAGAAGAGAAAAAAATCTATAATTCAAACTTCTATTCTTTTTTCTTCTTACCTCACTGTGATTGAATGTTAATGATGAATCAATTGGGATATATGTTGGATATAGATCGCTAAACATATTTTAAGAATTACTTTTGAACTATTTGTTAAACTTTAATATTCTTAATTTAATATAGATATATTTGTGGTGTTTATTGCTTTTAAATTTGAATTGAATCGAGAGGTTAATTATATTGAATTATTTTTGTTGTGTTGCGCAACAAGAGCTGGTACCATAATAGACCTATAAACATCAAATTAATAAGAAATTTAATAGAAATCTTTAATTGTTTGTCAATTACCCTTAGGATAAATTCAAATCCAATTAGATAATTAAGAACAGTTTAAATAGATCTAGAGATCAAGATTCAATTCTTATCTACTTAAATTGAGATTACTTGGCTAGATCTTAAGAAAAAGTAATCATAGCTATTGGGTATCTACGGTCAGCTATTATTAAACTAAGAAGGTGAAGTGAAACAAAACAAGGATATAAGTAATTCCTAAGTTTTCATTATTGATTAGTCAACAATTTCACTAATGCTTGTTTAATTATTTAATTATCAGTTTTCTTTAATTATTCTATTATATTGTTGACCTGAAACAAAGTGTTAAAAGAATTGTTAGGTAACTAATACAATCCTTGTGAGAACGATACTTTCTTAGCTATAATGGTGTTGTGGTTTCTAGAAAAGGAAACTCAAAAAGTTCTATATCATCGAATGGATAACTAAGTGATAAAGATAAAGATGATAAATGATTAAAGCACAATGTTTTTTTGGATGAAAGATGTTCTCTTAAATTTCTTGAATACACAAGGGACTCTATGTGATTTGTTAAACTAAGAGGACACGAATTGCTATTTTTATCTCTAAGAAGAAACACAAATTTATCCATCTGTACTGTTTATTCAGACCCCTATAAACAACTAGGATTCATATTCATTTTAAACTGTTTATGCAGAGATGATCAGTGTCATAAACTGAAAAAAGAGCAACTCCACTGTAAGAGACCGAGAATTGCAGCATTTATATCACAGGTGGTTGACCCTAGCGGCCTCGAGCCCCAACACCTTACATTGGATATTTCACAACCTTTGCCATCAATGGAGCAGCCAAAGCATATGCCCCTTTACTTGACCAAATGTAAAGGAAACAATTCTGTATATTAAGGATGATTAAACAATATATGATCCATCAAATGACCTCACTCATGAACTTATGTTCTGGGTTTAAATGACAATGAGCTTAAATATTTTGGGTTGAATGATCTCTCATTCATGCTTTGTTTTACCGAAATTGAACTGTTATTCATCAACATGTTTATCGAGAGAGCAACAGATGTGCGGGCTGGTTAGCAAACTATGCTGATCCCTATGATATCGGGGTCACTTATTTTGTCAATCCACCCATTGGGTGCCATCTTCTCCTCTTGGAGGATATATCGGGGACGTAATTCCCTCGCAGTATTCTATAACTTTTCTTGTTTCCTTTTATATATATATATATATATATATAAAGGAGAAGATGTGCATTGGGCTTAAAAATATATGTTGAGTTTAATCTGTATTTTTTTACCGAATAATGGGCACAATTTTGAAAGGAAGTTAGGGAATCCATGGTATGCTTACCTTCTCTAGCATGGAATCCGTGCATCACGCAATCTTGAAAAGCCGATAGCCAATCAAATACGAACGTAATGAAATCCCAGATCAGTTTTGGTAAACCAAAAATAATTATTATAAAAACATACTGATAGGTATTTCAAACAGTTTGCAGTTAAACCACATATCTGCTAACTTGCTATCATCTAAAATTAGTTTAGCCCTTCGATATGTTCCATAAGCTAAGAAGTGGCAGACTGGTTTGTGTACCGCAAATTCATGAACCAGAAAATGGCAAATTCATTTACACCGCAAACAATGGATAGAGATCTCTATATTATTTGGTTAGTAATGATTGTTTATGTTGGTTTAAAAGGTTGATAACAGTAATCGAAGACAATTGAAAAGAGAAAAAAAAAATGCTGTTCTCAACGCAAAAACTGGTGTTGATATTTCTGATAGTTGTCATGTTAGCATTCAGGGGTGGAAGCACAGGCGTCAACAAAAGCGAAGGAACCCTGTACATGAATGCTTGCTGCATTAAGCTATACTACATGTTTGGTGTTGGAACCTGCTGCGATAAGAAAAACTGATATAAGTAAGAAAGATAACGTGGCTTCCTTATTGATTTGCTTTCATGCTTGAAAGATCTTTCAATTTGTCAACACTAATAAATTTAAATGATTTGATTGTGTTGTATTGGATGCTGTTGTTTCTCATTAATTTGTCTGTTTGTTTCTTTGAATTCATCGTATGAACGAAAGGCATCAAACATCTAATTTTGTAAATCATGGCTGCATGGAACATTCACAACGACAGAGTCCAGGGGAAAAGGTCACAGTTGATCAAAATATACAGACATTAAAAACTGAACTTGAAAGCTTTTTGTCTTCAAATGCCAAAAATGAAATATGCAGGAATCGGGAATTTCTCCTACCCCAAGTTCAAGAAAAGGGATACACACTATTATCTTCATTGCCTGTGAATACAGAAGGATAAGTGATTTGGTCTACAACTTCAAAACACAAGAATTGCCAAAACAAGATGATATAAATTTAGAGGTCACTCTCAAGAATTATGAGATGCCCACCTAGTAGCTAGACTTAATTACAATGCCCAACCAACTCTTCCCCCTTAGAGTTGGCTACACCTGCATGCATTAATTTCATCAACTTTAGATCTCATCCTCCAACAATTAGAACTCTCCCATTCCCCATACAAGACCATACCTAATGTTAATTACTAATCATAATCGAAGGGAATAAAAGGGAAAACCAATCTACAAACTTGATATGACACAAAAAAAGCAAAAAGAAACAATGCTTGCCAGACCAATTATTCAAATCGATGTTCTACTTTGAGTTGCAAGCAAGAAGCATGGCTTTTGGTCATTGCTTAGAACCAACAAGAAGCAAAACTGCATAGGATTGAAGGGTTAGTGCGTTCGATGATGGCATAAAATAACTTTAAAAGGTAAAGTCCAAAATGCTGACTGCATTGCATTGGTAAACAGCACTCTAAACGAAGAACAATTAAAATAACAAGAATCTTAATCTTTGTCATGAGTTCATGAGCATGCCACTCCAGCGAAAGCATTAATATATTGTCTTAAGCAATTAATTATATTATGAAAAACAACAGTAGCTTCATAAACAAACAGCAACGTTTTCCAATACCCATAAGACGCTAATCTACTCCTTTCTAATATCTTCAGGCACCGCCACTTCCTTGAAAACTTATGCACAGTTACCACTGGAAGCAGCAAAAAGCTAGGATGGAAACAAAAACAATACTTAGTGAATACGATGTAGAAAGTGAAAAATTATAAACAAACAAATCAAGAACAGGTATTCTTCTTCTTCCCACTCCAGACTCCAAAAGAATCAAGATGAGCAATAGCTAGTAATCAAAACCAAATTTGTGAAGAATTAGAGATGGCATCCAAAGCAGTTGCAGGTTTTAGGAGTGAAGGAACAGAAACCGAAGGGCCTGTTAGGAATGTTGCAATTGATTGCGTAGCAACAAGGGGATGGCATGCAAAGCCCTTTCGCACCCCCACAGCAAGTACAAAGTGCACATATTCGGAAGCTTCCCAATCTCCTCCTGCTCACATTAGCCATTAACTTCATCTCCACGACCTTCACTGGCTCCATCAGTGGAACCATCTCACCGTCGGTTGCAGATCCATTTGCCTCCAGAAAAGAAATTCAATTACAGAAACATTCAATCCACTGAATAACCACAAACAAATTCTGAGAAGAGAGCAATGGATCTAAGAATCTACAAAGTGGGAAGAAACACTACTCACATTGGCCATCCCTGAACTAGCTTCACTGGAATTTACCACATTTCCTAGAAGCAGAAGCAGCAAAAAGAGATCTAAAGTCACCCAATAAGCAGGAAAGAGCGAAGTTGCCATTTGGACTTTGTTTAGATGAATTCAAATAGAGAGATGATAATGTGGCAATTGGGTTCTTGATTTTATGGAGAGAGTAGTAATGGGTTTCACGAGTAGCATATATATCTTATGAACACTTTGGCTCACTGCAGTTCTGCATCTGTATAAAAAATGATTTAGGGGTTAGCGAGTCTACTTCATAGGCTCTGACACTCGCCACGACTTTCTTATTTATTTCAAGGTTTGCTTTGCGATTATGTTGTCTTCTTGTCCTGCGGTGAGGGCATGTCATTAAATGTTTTTCTTTTAACGAATTACAATTATACAAATCTGGACAAGACATTCGGTGCCCGAGTCAACAAACAAGTGGTAGACAGCTAGATCAATTTACGCAGTCGTATTCCCATTTCCCAACTTCTAGGTCGTTTGTCCTGCGTCCACACAGAATGATAAAAATTGGACACACCTAATAGTTTCATGATGTAAAAAAGTGAGTCCAAGGTCTTGGGTTCAAGTCTCAGCAGCGGCAGTATGGAAGTTTAACCAATGTGATGACTCCTTGTGCGCACCGAGCACTGGGCTGCCTTTCCTAAAAGTTGGCTGAGATTAGACCGTGATTTACCTCCCTCACACAATGTCGGGCCGGAGTGTGGGGGCGCCTAGGGTGGGCGTTCCACCTTTTGAGTCCAAGGATGTAACATTTGGGCCCGCACGGGTAGCTCGGTTGGCAATCTAGCAGGGTAACTTGGGACAAGGACCAAGGTTGTTCGATTCCCGGTAACGAGAGCGCATGAACCGCTATGCTAGGTGGTTGACCGAGATCAAACCGTGATTTAACCCCTCACAATCTAATCGGGCCTGAGTGTGGGGGCAACTGGGGTGACTGATTCTACCTTTATGAGACAAGGAAGTAACATTTGGTGACAATAATTAGTTTAAGATCGAAACAACTAAAACTATGACAAATTTTATTCTTAACAAATCAAGTATACCGTAGAAGCCAAGGCTAATGTTCTCTGAAAATCAGTCTGATTGTTGTCTTTGGTATGCAAAGATAGAACGAGATAAAAATTAAAGACAGTGAAATGTTTGATTGTGATAGACAAAACAGATAAAACTGTCTCTGTCTTAAAAACATAAATATATTTAGTTGCAGTTAATAGAACATAAAAACAGTATCAATGATTAAAATACTCTTGTAGTATAATGTGATTGAAAATATGTAATAGAAAAGCCTATGTTACCATTGAAGTTTGATGAAGCTCCTTGATTGGAGCTAATAATGCGAGGAAATTGTCTAAAACATTTAGATTGTGGTAACAATGTCCAAACTAAACGACATTTCATTTGTTGAATTTGAAGTGAAGATATTCTGTTTGTTTGCACGAAGATAAGTAATTTCTAGCAGAATCATATTTGCATCAAACTTTAAAATCTCATGTTTTGTTTTTTGTACATTTGTTCACGAAACAAAACAAAACCCGTTGAAATCACAGTCAAATTGCCCTTTACACTGTGTCTACTGGAGTCACCGATGCTCCAGATAAAATAAAAGCCAAATACACAAAATCAGTTGAGAAAATATGAGGAATTCTTGTTCTTTAGGTCAAAAATCAACGAAACCCGTACAATAAATTAAACACCATGAATCTGGAGAACAGATCGTTGGACAATCACAATCTAATCTTTCCAAACCATTGCATCAGATGAAACAAACCTAATCAGATTTCAGAAGATCGAACGAACTGAAACAATAAAGACGCTAGCAAACCCAAAATTGAAGAATCGCTAGAAAAAACAAAAAATTCCGAAACAAAATGGTAACCTAAACAGATGAGAGACTGGCGGTGAAGTAACATGTAGTCACTCCCGGAAGACGCAACTTGGGGCAGGAGAACGTTGTACTGCTGCGTCTCCCCTCTATTTTTTGCCGCTCCTTGTCGTCACCATCGCCTGGGAAAGAACAAACAAATGGCTACCATCAAGTCCAAGTAGCCAGCACTGCTTCGTTTGCACGGTGAGTGGCTTGTTCCTGGAGGCAAGAGGTGTCCTGCTATAGGCAAGATGAACGGTCCACTTGTTTTTTTTTCTCTAGATTTTGGATTATTATAAATGGGCCAATTTTACACAAGGAAATAAATTTTTAATTAAATTTATATTATTAAGTTTATTGTGATTAGTTTATTAATAATTAGAAACAAGTATTAAATTTATAGTTTAATTTGATTAGTTCAATGATAATTAGAAATGAGTTTCAATTTAAAAGAAAATAGTTATAATTACTAATTTGATTAGTTTAAATAATAATAAAAAAGAGATCTTAGGCAAATTATCATTATTATGTTAGACAAATTATTTATTTTATAATTCTTAGATTTAATGAGAAGCTTCTTGTTGACAAGTTTTATAATATAAAAAACTCTCAATACTACAAGTATATATGGATCATATCTCGTAGTATCAAATGTATCGATCCCATAATGACTATAAAATATCTAATAACTTGAGTAGAACTTTGTCTATGGTACTCAAATTGATGTGATTGAAAATAAATAATTGAAATAAAATATAACTAATAAAATATAACAAGTAAACAATTAACAAGTCAGCTGCCAATAAAATTAAAGAAGATTAAAGATTGAACACATAGGAATTATTATGTCCTTATTTTGTTTTGTCTTTATCTTATTGATTTAATTTATATTTGATCTTAGATATCCTAAATTTTTTATTACTCTCTCCCGAGATGTAATCAAGTAACTATAATTAAATTTGATAATTATAGAGCTGTAAATTGTAATATCTCGATACATAAAACTACTCATTACTTATTCAATTAGATTTGAAGCAATCATAAGGATAACTAATTTTACAATTAAGATCTCTCTTTAATTGTTCATGAATATGATAATTACAAGTCTATTAAGTTATCAATTCGCACTTTAACACATGTAACTTGATTCACTCTCAAATTTTTTTAAAGGACATTGATATTAATTGATAAATAATGGAGAATAATACAAGGTAGACAAAAAAAGTTAAGGTGTATATACCACCCTAACCATATCTTTAGTATCTCATATAACTTCGATTATGTAAGTCTCAGCCCACTCATATGAAGGTTTTCTAGGATCATCCATATGTAAATTAATATCAAATGCAACAGTTAGAATAATTAAATCTAGATTAATAATATCAACAAATATTTCACATAAATTATTGGTAGATAATGACATTGAAGAGAAGGACAAATTTTCTAATAAATGGTTACAATTGAAAAAAAATCAGTATATGATGAAAAAAGCCTAATATAAATCAATAACAAATTAAAAAATAATTTAAAGAGTATAGGGATGAAGAAAAGTAAAGCAATTTATTATGGTTTGATAAATAAACATTGCCTACATCTCCTTTTAAAGACACCTCTTAAAATTTCTACCAAGTCTCTTCTTTTAATAAGGTAAAAAGGCACCTTCTTTCAACAATCTTGTTTTTTATGAGTATAGAGCAACTCTTCTTATAATTTTTCTTTGAAGAGTAACCTCACTAGAGAAATTATAACTCAAAAGAACTTGCTTAACACTTTGATAACGTTAAAGGCTCATTCACTTTAAAATGCAACAATAAATGCTCAAAATCTTTGTAAATCCCTTTGAAATGCATTTATAAAACGTTCAAATATTTTCTCATATCTAAATCAATTAAAAAATATGTATTTATAGGGTTTGGTGTTAGACTAACCATTAGGAATAAGAAGTCGTTGGTTTATTGGTTGACTAGTGTAGTAAATTAGTTGACCAATGTGCATTGAATATATAGGTTCATTAGTATTTGGGACATTGGTCACCTATTATGAAATATTGGTCAACTAATGTAGCAATGTCCCTACAAACTTTTAATACACAAGTTTTGAGAACTTGAACCTACATTATTGACTACTAAATTATATAGGTCGATCGATACACCTAAAATCATGATATCAACATCTTTAAATGCTCAAACTTAATTTTATAAATATAAAATTGACTTAAACACTTCTACAGATGTTCTCCAAAGAATGTTTCAAGGATTAAGAAGGCTTTCTTTGATATTGACATCTTAATTGCTCTTGATGATTGAAAAGAATCATGTAATAAACTAAAATGATTATGTGTTTATGCATAGTGATCTTCTAAAATATCAAAGTGATAAAGTAGGAAGTATAATACATCACATGTTCATTAACAACTTTATATCTCTAGTTCTTCCTTGATTTTGATTTTTTTCTTTGGATGAACGACTTGAACTCTAACTTTTCTCTAATGTCTTTATGTTCATACTTTTTCATAAAAAATGAATACATTACTAGTACCTATTTTCTATTATCATCAAAACATGGACTGTAACCTTCCTTAGTTCAATAATCTCTCCATTTTTTGATGTGGGATAAATAAGGGTAAAATCAAACATAAATGTTTTATTATTTTAGGGCAATATGAATTGTTAGCCCACCTTACATTCATCCATCTTAAAAAATTTACAAGAAAATCTATACTAGGAAAAAAGTCAACATTTATATAAGGATTACTATGATATGACTAAAATTAATCGCTCACATTAATTTAATATCATTAACTTTCTTAAGATAACACTAAAAATTAATCATTCTCTTTCAATTTTGATATTACCAAATTGCTACCCATTTTTTAAAAAGATAAAAGAGTTAATTATCAAAAAAATTACCAAACTTTAGTGAACTCTAAAGCACAAAAAAAAATCAAATAAAAAACAATCAAAATCAAATTTAAACACTTATATATATCCTTATCAATTTGAATTCTAATCAATTATGCTTAGTTCTCTCCTAATCATGTAAAATCTATCCTTACTCATTAGTTTAATAAATATGATAATCAATTATTATAATGTATTTCTAGCACAATATCCTTATTTTGCACATGTCTCTAGAAAAAGAGTTGACCCCCTTACAGAAATTACCACAGAATATCTGGAATATCAATTGAGAAATAAGTTAGCTAGTAATAAAATGAGGGAGGATGTTCTGCCATGTAGTCATGGTAAAAACATTTATCCTTATTTGAAAAATAGTAGACCTAAGGAAATTATATTAAGACTTGCCTCTTCTTAATTGCAAATACATTCTTTTAATTCAAAAAAAACATGTATCAATAAAAAGAGAGGGAGAGAGAGTCTCCCCTTTCCCTTTAAAGAATTTACTTTTAACTTTCCCTTTTAGGCTAGCTGACCTATCTAGCATTCTCCTACACAAGTCCTCTGTTTTTCTTTCACAAATGGAAAAGAAACTTGAACTCCTATTGATGTTCCAATGGGCTTCATAGGGATTAGGTCCTTTTATTACCACTTCCTCTAAACCCTCACTGTTTGCTTCCATTTTTCTTTTGCTTCAAATATAAAGACCCACTAACAATGTCCTTCCTTCCATTATTATCCCTAACTTTGAAGCTTTCCTCTCTTAGCTCTAAGAATTTAGTCCCCACTTTATTCCAACTAGTTTTACAGCCTAAAAACTCTCTTCATGCCCATATTCTTCCATATTGTCCTTCATCCCCTAATCCTTTCTAGTCTCTCTTCTTTAAACCCATCTTAAGTAATATAGTATCTGCTCAGTTAAAAAATTATGAATTTTTCCATTTCCAGTATTTATATCTCTCACACAATCTAACTCTTAGTATAAGGAAGTTAGTGATGCAAGTGAGCAAGGAAAGTTAACTTTTTTTTACATAAACCCAAACATAAATGGATCAAAATGTTCCCTCTAGATGTTCTCCAGTTAAGAGCTACCGGTTGGTCAGCTTGATTGGTGGGCTATTTCTTAGATAAGTGCAATTAATTTCCTCATAGACAAATAAAGACTTAATCAAATTGGGATAACCTGCTTGGATTAATGAAGAAGAATTTTTCACATTCAAATTTAATGATGAAGCTAGTATCGAAAGGATTATATCATTAAGGCCTTGGCACATCTAAGTGGAAGTTAACTATACTAAAAATGAAGACAAGACTTAATCCTAGATAAGAGTAAAAGATTAGAAATTTTAATTTGAGAAAACTTTCATAATATTCCTTTAGAATATTAGATGACCTTAAGCTAGAGTTACCTGACTAGTGATATTGGTAAACTGATTTGTCTAGGTTAACCAGTTTTGGTGATATGGAAGTGGCTTAAATCAATATCTCTTATCAATGAAAACTAGTTAAATATAAATAAAAAAAGAAATCCACTAGTAGATTTTCAAGTCAGGCAGCTGCAGTAAGCTTATAGAATTAGAGGTCATAATTTTACTAATAACTGAAGAATAAGTAGTAGCTACTAACTTTAAAGTCAAGGATGACTAGAGAAACCACACCAATATTAGATAGAAGTAATGCAAAACAACCTTTGAAGATAAGAGTAAGCTCTGAGATACCTAACCATCAAATTGTAGTAATGAATATTTCTCGACTGCTACTAACCAAAATCTATAATTAATCAGGGGTAAAAAGGATTATGATCCTGAAGCGGTAAGGAGTACCTTTGGTATCATTAATTCATCATTGTCCCAAAAGATGAATCAAGGTGTCAAGGAGTTAGAAAATTCTAAGTCTGAGATTAACAACAACCAATCTAACTCCTTCAAGACGATTATTGAGATAGAAGTTGAAGGAAAATTTAATAAGGAATCATTTACCTTTATCAAAAGAAGGCTAGGAGGGAAACTAATGTAGAAGAATATCCTAAAGGTCTCCCCCTTTAAACCCCTCTAATGTCTTTAATAGCCTAGAACATTATAGGACTCAATAGTCCAAATAAATAAAAAGTGGTTAGAGATCTCATATCTTATAAAAATACTATACTCTTAGGCTTTTAGATATAAAAATAGAAACTAAATCCATTAGTGAGAATCTTTGGTTTTTAGGAAAGAGGTATAACACCTTATCTAACCATAAACATCACTATAATGATAGGATAATAGTTGCTTGCAATTTTGAAGTTGTATAAGTGTTGGGTCCCGTTCCCGAAGCCCGACCTTGGTGTCGAACCCCGTTCCCTGAACCCAACGATCCAAAACGCAACCGAAAAACACTAGCGGGCGACCCCAATAGGGTTATCTCAACGAACCCTCGAAGCAGAATCTAACTGGG
>JANKOD010000007.1:7402179-7422149 GCA_026284645.1 Erythroxylum acuminatum
TTGAAAAATTAGGACTTCCGAATATTTTTGAAAGTGTTTATAAAATATAGTTTATGTAAAGGTTTGAAAAATTAGGACTTCCGAATATTTTTGAAAGTGGTTATAAAATAAAGTTTAGATAAAAGTTTGAAAAATTAGGACTTCCGAATATTTTTGAAAGTGTTTATAAAATATAGTTTATGTAAAGGTTTGAAAAATTAGGATTTCCAAATACTTTTGGAATTATTTATAAAATATTGTTTATGTAAATGTTTGAAAATTATGATTTTTGTATGATTAAATTCCTTGCTTTTGGAATAATTTAGAAATTTGTTATATGTTCAATGATTTAAGAAATTGCAATTATTAATTTCGAATGCTTTTAAAAATCGTTACAAGTCTTGAATGTTTGATAAATGAAGAAAATTTCAGAAATTACGAAAAATTGTACAAAGGTTTAATTCCTTGTTTTCAATTGATTTGTGAAATTGATTGAGAAATTTAGAAAGTGTTGAATTTTATTGTTTCCGAATGTTTTGGAAAATGTTACAAGTTTTTAAATGAATTGAGAAATTAAGAAAGGTTCTGAAATTTATTGATTCTGTAATGATTTAAGAAATCGCTTAAATTGTTAAATTCGTTATTTTCGACAAATTTGATAAATTATTAAAATTGTTTCGGATGATTTAAATAAAATGATTTTAATTGTTACATTCATTGATTTCTAAATGTTTTGATAATATTGAAATAATTGTTAAATTCATTGTGTTTGAAAGTTTTAATCATTGTTATAATTGTTGCATTCTAGAATAATTGCAAATTGCTATGTGAGAATTGCTATATGACATTATGTGCATTTTGGGAATGTCAATTTGTTTCATATGGCATTGTGTTTGAATCATCTAATGATTTGCTAAAATTGTTTCAATCTTAAATGATTGAAATTATGTTATATGAATTGGTTTGATGTAATGACATTTTGAATGTAAATGTGTCTAGTGTGACACGATATGAAAACTAAGTTTTTTTTTTCCGAATTGTGCCTTCGGGCAAATCCGATATTTTTTTTCAAGTGTGAAATATGTGATATATGGGTTTGGTTAGGTCCCATAAGTTAGAGTCAGTGCACTGTCTCGTTTTTAAAGGCTTTTCCCGCCTGCCCACTAGTGGCACTGGAGCTCCGATTTCGGACTTCCATAAGTTCACGGCTGCACAAGACCGCTATGCGGGACTGTGCAGCACGTTCCGTTTGGACCAACCCAAACTATTTTGATGTGATTATGTGTTTTCTTTAAAAATTTGTGATGTGTATATGCTTATGTGTGTACTACTGTGCTGCATTCATGTTTTGAAATTGTTCATGAATTGTGAAAAAGAATTTGAGAAGTTTGAGAAATGAAAAATTGAGGTTTTCATTCGAGAAATTTTTTTTGAAATTGTTTAGAAATGTTTGAAAAGTTGAAAAGTTTGAAAAATAAGCATTTTGGCAAAAGTTTGTGAAAAATAATTTTTGCTTATTTTTTTGATTTATAAATGTGTTATCCAATGAGCCGTCGAGCTCACCTCCCTTTTCATCCTTATCTCCAGGTATCGAGCGGGAGATCGGATGAAAAAGAATCAAGACTTTTGTTCGATTTCGCATGTCTTGTATTTTGTGAAATTTTGGGATTTTGATATTGGTATTGTTTATGGCTTGGAATGCCATTAGTGATTTGTAAGCATTAATTTATAATGTATATGAATAATGGTTCTGCGTATTAAATTGAGTCTCAAGACTTGTGTATGATTATGGATATGAGTTGTAATGGTATATGAATATGATTGGTTGGGTTTAGCTTGATTTATGAATCTGCATATGAAATTGAGATTGAATATGTATGGGATTGATATATACAGACTGTGTATGATTAGGGTTTAGGGTTTGCGATTGTATATGACTTCGATTTGGTTTGCGTTTGGATTGGATTTGAATATGGATGTTTCTGTTTATGCTTAAGAATTATTGAAGTGTTAGGTATAGATGTGTGTTTGTTTATGTTGGAAATCCGGACAGGAGGTCCGATGATGGTTGTTATGGTGGGATGTGATTATAGAAGTGTGAGATTTTGATTTGCAGATTTTTGGGTTTTGCAAAATACAGCCGTTATGCTGCCCGATTTTCGATAAAATTGGTTTTATGGCAAAGATAGAATAAGAATAAGATTGTTGTTAAAAATGATATTGAGTTAGGGTATGATTAAAAATTGTATGAATTGAGTTTTGATTGAGAATGAATTTTTCCAAAGGGGGAAAATTATATTGTTTGGATTGGTATGAGATTGAAGATAGATTGAATAAGGATGATTAGAATGAAAAAAAAATTATACCGAATTTCGGATCTTGGCTTAGTCTTAGGGTTTCCAACGCGATTTTAGTTTTCAAAGATACGCTGCGGATGTCGGAGAATTTGTTTCAGTCCAATTGGTTTCAATTCGATTTTGCTTTCGATTTCTTTCACCCTCCGTTTCCGCTTCATGACCTTCAATCCGATTTTAGATTCCGCTTTATGACTTCCGATTTCCCGTTAGGTTTCCGCTTCGGACTTAAGTCGGATTCGTTATTGATTTGACGATCCATTCTTTGTTAGTCATTTGTTTTTCGTTTTCGTTGCGTTTTCCCGATTGGGGTCCAGTCTCGAGATCGGGTTCTAACAATGCATCACCAAAAAAATGTTTCTTTCAAAATTATGATTTTGCAAATCATGATTTTTTCTTTTTTGCATTTTCTTGTCCCATCTTCACTCTAATCCATCTCCTTCTTATTCCACAAAGAAAAATGAGTTTGGACATTATGAGGATGGCTCAAGGAAAGCGCTTTTAATTCATTTTAGCTCTTATGCTTTCAATTTGTACCTAAAAATCAAATGTGAATCAAAATAAGTATTTTAAGCATTTTATAATATTAATCGCTAAGTATAAGGAGTGAATATATAAACAATCAATTACACATCACTAATACATGACCATGTGCTAGGTCATTTTTAACCAAAAAATGTAAATTTTAAAATGTTTTGTTTGTATTTATAATTCTTAAAAATCTCATTGTAAGGAAATATCTTCTCAATAACTTAAAAAAAAACATAGTATGAATTAAGTAAATCAAGGTAATTTACAAAAAAAAAGCAAAATACTAAAAGAATTTTTGTATGTTTTATGTATATCAAATATCCCAACACTTAAGCTTTGATCTTTTTACTTAGGTTAAATTTAGTATAGTGAATTCGTTTATGCTCACTTTATTCATAATTTTTCGCATGGAATACTATACTACTAATTAAGATCAACTTTCACCTAATTTATGTTAAAGTCATATAAAAGGTTTCATTATCAAAGTCAAGAATCAATCTAAAGACTATTAAATTAATTAAAAATAAATTATTTGTCAATGTTTAGACTATTGATTTGACATTGTTGACTCACAATACACTTTAATTTCTAATAATTCCTTTTACACACCTTTCTTTCATTGTTTAATGTTTTGAAATCGTAACTTATTAAACTAATTATAATTAGATAAATTTACTTAAGAAGTAGGTTCAAAATAAAATCGAGGTAATTCTGTCCTTCACTTAAATTTTACATTGTCTTCAATAGAACAATGATAAGCAAAATACAAAGGTAGAAGGTACCAAAAAATACATATAGAGGAAGTAAAAGTAAAGATGAAAGTAAAGTTATGTGAACCTTCTGTTGTCTAATATTCAATATCAATATGATAAGATATTTATAATTTCATGATACCTTACACAAATACTAACCAAGAAACTATAAAATGTAAAGGATACTAAAAACAAAATGAAACAAAATATAAATATAAAACTGATGTAAATTAATACACCTAAATTGTACATTGTACATTGTAACGTACAAAGAAAAAATATAGGATAAAAGAAGAATAAACGCATATTAGCTAGCCATCATTGAGGTCATCTTAAACCAGTATCCCTAGGTGGAGATGGTAGAGAGGCTGGACGGTGTGACTAATCCAACATGACAGAAACTTGTAGTGAAGTTCTCTTTTATTTTATCTCGCTATCAAGATTCAAGACTCCTCTCATTCTGCCATGCTCGAAGATACCTGCTGCCTCTCCAAGTGATGAACCATCCTATTTATGATTTACCCCTTAAGTTATTGAGGCTTCAATTTGACATGCTTGATCTCCCCCGCCACTGCCTTTGAGATAGGTTCATTCTTTTGTAGTGCAACTATTGAAGTGGTGGCTCCCGCTCCACTCTCTCTGGCATCGCTCCTGCCTCCTCTGCGAAGGCATCATCCCCTGCATAGTCTCTCTCGTGATAAAAACATATACCCCACTGACCTTCCTAATTAATCCTGTATATCTCATCATATCTAGGTCGATCGTGCAATCTTTGCTAGTTTTGTCAGGTGTGACCCTCTATAAATGGCCCCTTCTTTCTATTGCCAAAATACTCCAAATAGGTTGGAAAGCAATAACTAAGTTACAAAAGATATAACAAAAAAGTAAAGATAAAAAGGAATAAATAAAAATAAACATAAAAAGGATGTAATTTAAAATATATAAAATTTTATGGAGTTATTCCAAAATAAAAGTTTCTAAGAAATTAAAATAAAAAGAGATCTTTTAAAAAGGGGGTTAAAGTTAAATGTTAAAAATTTTAGATTAAATTATGTCAAGATTTTTTTATTTAGATATAAAATGTTTTCATTAAATGGTTATTCTTAGAAACTATATACATATAGTTATTATGATTATGAGAAGGAAAGGAAAATAATTCAAGGAAGAAAAAGAAGTCCAGTACTCGTAATTTTGTTTTCAATAATCTTTATATTAAGATCAAGTTTAAGATAATTTCATCTACTTTTATCAAATGAACCTTGGATTGTAATTATACATAGTATTATTTTTACAAACAACATTACAATAAAAGTTATAAAATATATCAATATTGTCATATTCATCATCCAAAAAATCATAATAATCTACTTCACATAGATCCAAAGAATTCTAGTAACTTACCCATGAAGCTATCACAGTAAAACCAACCCATCTTGGGTCAGGTTATGACTCAAATCAACCTGAACTAGTTATTTTACTATTTATAACTTTGTAATATATTTTGTCTTATAAATTTGTTAAAAACATTGGATACACTAGATGAAGTCTTATAGTTGTAGGAAGGGGCAGTAAGAAGGAAGCAGGGTTTAAGACCTCCATCCATGCTTTCTTCGATATTACCATCTTCTGACAGTAAGACCAAACAATCCACTTATAACGTAATCCATGTCAGAAAAGTGGGCAATATTAGTTTCCTCTTTGTACAATGCCATCGCCATCCCCATATAAAATATCAATAGCAGAACGACTCGTCTTCAATAGCAGGTGAAGCGTAAGCCACATTCATAAACATATATCCTCTCGCATATAAACATATTCATAACGCACAACTTTTTAACTTGGACATTACTCGCATCTAAATTCCGCAAAAAAGCTTAAGCATCAAAAAAAAAAAAATCATTGATCATGCTCTGTCAGTTAAAAAAATGAAACCGTTCTACCGTTCCAATACTGCTACTCTGCCATTCACATCTCGAGGCCTCATCAGCGGCTACTAGCTTATTACCATATAGGGCACAACCTAAGAATAGGTGGGAACCTGGATCATTCTGTCTACTTAGGTTCAATCGACAACATTCTGCTTTACACTGCGGTGCTACCGTCGAACAGGCTGTTCAAACTGCAAAATTGAGTAAGAAAGACCTATCTTAAAAAGCAGAAGCATGTAACGCAAGTAACACTGATCTAAGAATGAGAAGGAATATCCTATAATGCTCATACGAACTCTGACAAATGTCCTTATGCATGGTGATCTGTTGGGGAAAAAAGTGAAGATTCTGGAAGTCAGACTGAAGCCTCGAAACTAGCAAACGAAGATCTTTACACCGTAAACAGGAGAATAACACAAAATCAGAAGCATGCGCTTGGAAAGAAAGACTCTTGACATTTTGGTTTTTGCCAAATGTGACAACACTTGGGAGATCTTTTTATACAATGCAGCAACATAAAATTCAGAGCAGTCAAATCTCTCAACTGAATTCCATCATCAACTTCGCAAGAACTCTGTACATCTCCAACGATGGGAAATGTATATACAGATAAGACTTGTTTATCATCCAGAGATTGTAAAGGTATCTGACAGTTTTTATATGGTTTCACCTATCCCTCAGTGTCAACACTATCGTCACCAGAAGACATTTGTCTAGGCTCTGAGCGTGAGAGTCTCCTGGGTTTTGTTGACCCTGTTTCAACAAGCCCTTCTGTTGAAAAATTCAATGGAGCAGATCCTGAAGAAGAAGGCAGGAAATATCGAAGTGGGGCATCCATTGAAGAAGATGTCGTCAGATTGTAAGCAAAAATTCCCATAGGATGATCAAACTTGCAACTTGGACCAAATTTGCAGATACCATAACGAGAGTAGAAGATGCATAAAGGTTCTCCCTGTTGCAAGTTAGATGTGAGATCCACCAATTCACTTATGACTCTGGCAACTCACATCAGTACAGTACAGAAAGCGCTAGTGCATTTAATGAAAAATGTCAGGGTGGATGTGTAGCTCAATGAGTAAACAAAAAAAGCAGTTTGATTAACACAAGTAAATTTCTTGATAAGAACTTAGGGTATAGCTGTTTCCAGTATTAAGTCCTGGGGTTACAACCATAATAATGCATGCAGTGCACCCTGAAAGAAAACACATTCCGTTAGACAGCACATCTTTTATACCTTTTCAGCTACACATGGTGTAGATAACAAAAAAGATGTGCTGTCTAACGGAAAGAAAACACATTCCGTTAGACAGCACATCTTTTATACCTTTAGACAGTACATCTTCTTGATTCAGCTACAGGTAAGGCGATGAAATATTTCTACTGCTACATGGTGAAAAATTTAGAACAATTAAACAGAAATTCAAACTTTTATTTCCTGAAAGTTAAAGGGTTTCCGTATACATTTTCTCAAATTTTCCAGACATGACATCCCTGCCTTAATGCATTAACAGTTCACAACTGATTTCATGAGATAATATACATGAAAAACCCATCCTGTAAGGGCAATTCAAGTACTATTCTCACAACAAAAGTAAAACGAAGGAAGATAAAAAAGTAAGAATTCTACACCCTTATTGTGACAAGTACCATCATATTACAGAAGTTTACAGGGAATTACACTTAAGAAGTTGAAGAAGATGAGAAAAAACAATTCTACACCCTTACTGTGGCAAGTACCTTCATTTTACAGGGAATTACACTTAAGAAGTTGAAGATGATGAGAAAAAACATGAAGAAAAAGGAGATAAGAAACATCATAACTTTCCAACATCCAAAGTAGGAAAAAAGAAAATTGAGACCAATATTGAGTTCATAGTTTAACCCACATGTCACTTAAAACTATAACAAACATCAAAGTCCCAAATAGATTTTTTGGTTCTTAGCTCTTGGATCTTGACATTGTTCTTCTGAACTATAATTCTGATCCTTTTACTTCATAATTAATTTGAATAGTTGATAATCTAGTTAATTAAATTACAACATTTATTAACTCATGAATTTCAGCATTTCAGTCAAGTGATTAGGAGAAAGCGTTCATACAATGCGCATGACTATTTTGTGCTATGTTGAATGGAATGGGTCTGCTTTATTGTTCTCTTCCCCTGCGTACGTGCTTGAGTTTGGGATATGTTGTAATGGTAGGAAAAATGTCCTAATTCTACCATCCAAACCCAGCCATGGAGTCAAGTAGTTTGACTTCTCTGGTTTCTCTAATTTCTTTTTCCCAGATCAGTATCACATAAAAGATAATCTAGAAGATTGACTGGAGTCTTGAGGCAATAACCTACCTAGGTGCCACAAACATTGAAATGGTAAACACAGGCCCAAAAAATCCTTAATGCTCTATCATTTAACTACCATCAAAAGGTATGGTGATTACATAACACTTAATACCAGAGAATGCATTACTACTATATTCCTTCCAAGTACAAATGGAGCAAGATTTCATGTTGAAACAGATTACAGCTTCATAGACAAATGAAGGAAATTAAAGTCATTTATCCTAAAAGAAAGTCAAAATGAAGCCAAAAAGGTGAGTACAAAAAACTAATGTGGGAAGATGAATCTTTTCTAAATAGAAATAGCAAAAGAAGTATATGGGCAACTCCTAATTGACACGTAGAGATCATAATATTGACGAACATGGTGCAGTAAGGAAAATTGATTACTTCAATTATATTTATTAGACACCTCAGCTAAGATATTCCAAGACTTCATCTACAACAAGGTTTGAATTACATAAGATGTCCTTCACAGTTAATAATATTAATGGTTGAATGATTTTAATTGAGGAAGTCCATAAAAAAGGTAGAAATTAATTGCGTGACATTGAAATTCAATTACCACCAGAAAGAAGCCAAAATGACCAGAAAATAACATCAAAGACAGTTATATAAAACCTACAGCTGTAACAAGCAAACAGTATGCAGTAAACAGAAAACTTATAGTCAGATAGAACTGTTTGATCCTATAAACTTACAGGACGTAAAGGAAGGCCAAGGGGACTCAAGGCACAGTCTGGTGCAGGAATTAATCTCTCTCTTGGGTGATGAAACCTACAAACTGCACCAAATTTACAATCTCCAGTCTTCATGTAAAACTGACATTCTGGTTGTCCAGGTCTCTCAGGAAATACATTATCTCTTTGCAACGCATAAAATCCGACAGGCATAGACCCAGAATGGAATGGAGAATATGTTCCTTGATTTCCAGCATTTGTAGAATCAATATGGCGAGAAGTTACAAAATTTTGATTGCTTCCTGTTTGCTGCTGACTCTCTGGAGATGAAACTGACTCCAGCTGACCCTGGAAAAATGGCCCATGAACATGCCAAACTTTGTCATATTCAAAAATTCTAAACAGCAAAACCATACTGTATAAAAGCATCTTATGCAAGACAAAACCATGACAATAAACTATCCAATTTCAGAACTGAAAAACAACTTTTCCGCAGATATAAAAGTAGGTGCTAGAAGATAACCCCACTCATAGATTGAACACAAGCTGAAAAAAATGCGCTAGAAGATAATCCCAAACTTAGATTGAAGACAAGCTCAAAAATGCTCTAAATATAATTTCAGCGTGTCTACTTGCACAAAGGTGTTAATGCTCCATCACCTACTGCGAGGATTGGATGTAAGGCAGACATAACTAATTACTGACTGCAATGTGTAACCAGTGAGAATTTAGCTTGGTGACAGCTGACAACCTCTGCCACCAAGGTTTGATCATTGCTGGCATAAGGGGAGAGGGAAAAGGATTATTATGATTGGACCCACTTGGTCACACCAAATCAAAAGAAAAGCACAGGAAAATGGTATTTTCATGGTTTTGATGTTTAAACTCCCCAACCTTCAAGGGTTTTGACACTGTCTTGTTATGGTTCTACAAAACTTCCCCGCTTGATCACTTCACTTCACAACAAGTTCAATGAATTCTAAATCATCAGCTAGGTAAATCCTAGAATGTGTTATTACACTTTAAAATTGTAACTGTGCTGATTCCTTGTGGACAAGACAATTGAGGTGAACATTCGGTCATGAAAACTAAGAAAGTCCTCCATGTTCCAACAATTGATTTGGTATAAAAATTGCAGCTTCAAGATACATTAGATCTTCACAATTTTCTATCAAAGCTTCCACATCATACATCAAGAATGGATCACCTTCACAATAACAATTGCCCCAAAAATTAGCAGCTGTGTTACCAACCAATTTCAAAAAACTAGAGTAGCTTCAACTTCAAGTTCAAACTATAGTGCAGAGCGCTACCCTAGCTCCATAGATAAGGAAATTTACTTAAATCTTCTGAGATAAGAACAGCAAATATACTAATTTTTAGTAATGCAAAAACAGTTGTCTATTTCTAAGGAACCCACAGTTTTGTCAAATAAGTGAAGGCAACACTATAAGCAGTTAGTTCCTGCCCATCCTAAATGTGAACAAAAATCATGTAAGCTCTCTGCAAAATAATCAAATAATTAACATGTTTGAAAGACCATTTTAGTAAGTAAATAGCCACAATATATCAGTATGTTCAAGCTAGCAGAAGGGTCACAAAAAGTGGCCATATATTAATGCTAACTTCTTTCTTGTAGAGACTTCATCTTGCTATTGTTCAGGTAGTACTTAAAATACGCACAGATAGAAGTACTTCCGGGGAAACCAAGTCAACTCTCACAACACAGAGACCTATAAGCTCATATGGCCTCGAGGCGTTCTCTAACAAGTATAGAAGCTTACACTGTATGTATTCCATCCTGGTACAGATACAACTCCATGAGGTAGAATCAAAGGTGCATAACTTGAAGGAGCCTGCCAGCGTGGGCTGGTAATAAATGATGGTCTTGACCAGTTTGTAAGTCCTCCAGGATAGGACTGCTGACTTGTTGTTGGCGGTGAGTGAACAGTAGGATACACAGAGGAACCACGTATAGGAACCATCACATTTGATGGTTGAGGGTGGTGGAATTTACAAGTACTCCCGAATTTGCATTGTCCAGTTCTTAAATAATAAGCACATTCTACCTCATTCTACAAAAGCAGAGAGAGAAATAAACCTTCACAACTTAACAATTGTGAAAAACATTGATTTCAAACTCATACAGACATTGACCTAAACTAAAACTTAAGATAATTATGACTTGAGTTTAGAAAATTATAAACATCAAATTTCGTTAGTTAATTAACCATTGCATATTGCAGCCAAATTATAGATTGCTGCATCACTTAATTTTGGTGGATTATTTCAAAAATATATGAAAACAACTATGCTAAAATTGAGAATTAATAGAGGCCAAAATCTGACATTTTCTACAATACCGAAGCTATAGGCCCCATCACACATTGTTGACTCATTCGTCAAAGAATATGGATGAGGGTGTGATATGATTTGAAACGAAGTATCTACTTGAAGTTATATTACCTTGGGCAGAATTGAAGAGAAAAGATGGTACATTTGTGGATAGGAAAAGGTCATATCTAATCTATAAACAAGTTTCAAAACCAAAAGAAACAAATCATTAAAGAAATAAATGATCTACTAAAATCATCCAACTTCACATGGAAAGGATAAAAATAGTCACAAAGGCAAGAAACTTGATTACAACCACAAAAACAGAAGAGGCAAATAGTAACCAGAACAAATATAACACAAAGCACCCTCAATAATAACTTCCACAATGGCACCAACAACATAGAGATGTAAATGGTCGAATGGAGAAGCACCAACTAAACAGAGACCCAAACACAATTAACACAGAGTATTACACCCAGCTAACACTCTCATCCTAATTGATAGTTTTAAATAAATGTGATATTAAATACCGGTCGAAGTGGGTAGCCAAGGATATTTAAGGAAACTCTTCCAGCAATACCAGCCTTGTCTCTAGGATGATGAAACTTGCATGTGGCTCCAAATTTGCAAGTACCCGTCTTCAGGTAGTACTGTTGAGTACCAAAAATACTTGTTACAATTTTTCGAGACATGAAATATACAAAAAGGAAAAGGAGAGAAGGGAAGTGTATCTCTTCATATCACAAAAAGGATTTCAAAAGAGTGAATCTTAACTATGAACTAGAACTTTATGCACTTCAAACCAAAATCAACTGCTACTTTAAACCTTCAATTCTTATCCCAACCTATGTATCTCTTTTTATGACAAAGGAATTGTAAAATATAAATGCTAGCACCATGAGTTAGAATTTCAAGCACTTTAAACCAAAATCATCTAGTCTAATCCTTCAATTTGGACCCCAAACTATGATTACAAATAACAATGATCAGTTAATGATCAGATAAGAAAAAAAGTCATATCAAATACCCTCACTTATTATGAAGAAAACAGAAAGTTTCAAATTGCAGTCTACATATTACTAGCTTCTATACACATAAAATCATAGAAAATAAAATTGTCATCTTTTGCATTTATTCTTTATTTTCATAAACTTTTTTTTTCATGGCTAAGCCAATGATCATGGATCTTTTTCAATCCAACAAATCCAATATAAAAACCAACGATCACCAGTAAACAAAATTTGTTAATTTGATTTGACAACCAAAGTGGTTGCTATTGAAGCAACAATAGTCAAAAGCAAAACATTTTCATTCCTACGGTATAAACTGACACAGAATCAAGTATTCTTACCAGAAAGACTACATCACCATTTAGACTAAAGGAAAAAGGGAAAACAAAGAGTAGAATGATAAAAATGTAAATTTTCATGAATTCTCATAATTGGCAGACAACTTTTAGTGGATCAAGGGAAGTCTAGAAGAAACTCTGTTTTCTTTTATCCAGAAAAGGGGTTAATGGGTGAAGTCAGGTACTTACTAAATATTGTTTCTCGTAATTTCATAAGATATTGCTGGCCTATACTACCCCAATTCGAAGAACATTAAAACTAAAAAATGGCAAACATTAAGCACGTAAGATACTTCCCAGGGCAATGAAATTCAAGAAATATACAGAAGTGAAACTTCTTATGATAAAAGCCAAATCTTAAAAATGTTGCACACCTGATTCTGAAAGCATAAAGATTAGACCAGTAGGGCATGGGCAGTATGGGGGAAATGGACTAATGCTTGGAACTACACACATACATCAAGCTATGGAAAATAGGTGGCCATTCCTTCTGTTCAATCCAATCTCATTTTAAAAATTAGTAGACTCTTGTAGTCCATCTTGGCTGTCCAAAAATTAACCTAGGGATAGTACTTTTTGCTTACACATGCTTGGAAGATGCACTATAACTTCTAAAAGAAAAGCATTTCCCCTTCTACAATTCACTAGAAGAAACAAAATTTATAATCTTACAAGGCCAAGCTAATATGTTTAGGCAACAATTGACTACTTCAATATTATTCAATTTTCCTTCTTTCAAGTGTTTTCTAATATTTCTACACAAAGTGTAATCACAAGCAATGGACACTATGAAATATACAAGATAAAATGCAATTGCTCACATAAAACCAGTTTTATAACAGCCTCAACAAAAGAAATTACTTTATCCGTACCTGGCATTCAGCTTGTCCTATCCTTTCTGGAAATTCCCCCTTCATCCTTGCAGCAGCAATAGCCTATGACTCAAATTTGTAGAGTTGAAAATGTCAACTCATGTCGTTTTAATCTTATGAAGACACAAGTAAAATGTAGAATATGAAGGAACATCCAACCAAGTATATCTACATCTTGGAGTAACCCAGCATCTAATATCATGTACATTACATGTTTTTCCCGTGGCACATTTCCAAGTGTCTGTGTGTGGGTGTATGCATGAGAGCAGTTCATTCGATGGTTGATATTCTCATTGTATATGCGCATCACAGAGAGAGATAAAATGAGAATGAAAAGTTCAAGAAGCAAACTACAAAAGATTCGTTTTCCTACTTCCATTTCCTTCATAAATGCAAATGAAAATAAATGGAATACTGAGAGGCATAACTAAAACAATTCTGGCAGGGTATAACCTTCTATGCTATGAGCAATGTTTCAAGTACTTTCTGCAGTTCATACCAGTTTCCTGTTGGGGGGGTGATTATACCGACATGTAGCTCCAAATTTACAAAGTCCTGTCCTGATATAATAAGCACAATCTTGCTCTCCAGGACGCTCAGGAAAGGGGCCAGCCTCCATTCCTTCACTTGATCTCAAGTTCACTTGCCACATTGCATCTGAAATGTTGCATAAGTGGGTTCACACATCTTAGACAGACACTATTAAGTATTGGACACTGAAATATCAATTTTGACCTTACATGAAAAGTATCCTTCCAAAACTTATACTAGTGAAATCTCAAAGAGTTGAAACTAGTGTAAAAGTATTGGATGGTGAGGAATTAAGTTATAAGCTTAACAGCAGAAAATATCCAAGTTTTCTTTTCTCCTATCCTGATTAAGTTCTTCAAAAGAGAGGAAGTACATATCATACCACAATTTTCCAATAGAAGAGAGGAGGTGGTGGAGTAGGAGAATATCCTTTTCGTAAAAGAAAGTTGCCTTTCTTTGATGGTTCCAACAACTCAACTGAACTTCGTAATCTCAATCATCATACATTAAACTTACAAGAAGTAATCGACATCTAACTAATGACAAAAGAAGCTAATGAAATTATTTTGTTTCTTCTCTTTTCAGTAGTGAATTATGAATTTGACTGTCAAGAAACTTAAGACAAAGATCAAAGAACCCATAAACCCATAAAATAAGATTTTTTTTCCTTGTTTTCCACTAAATATAGTAGAGATTTGAGGAAGAATATCAAACTAAGTATTGAACTCTATTTTTTTAAGACGAATTTCCAGAAGGAAAAAAATTATTAAAGCAAAACGGTTTCTGTTAGCGGGCTTTAAAAGATACGGGATGAAGAGCAGAAATAAACGTAAAGCAGGTTCATGTAATGGACCTGTCAGTACTAGAAAATTACCAGTAACAACATGGTTGTTCACTAGTATGATTTCTTCCCAGGATCACAAGATTTAACGATAATGAAGTTAGATTTTGATTTTATATCTTCCTTTCTTTCAGCATACCAAAACGTATCCAAATTAAAGCACTACATTCAGTAAATAATCATCCAACAGATGGAAAGAGTCAAATAGCAAGAATATATTAAAGTTCGTCTTTAATGAGAAAGGAGGAAAAATAAGGAAGAAGGAGACAACTTTGGAACATATTTCTAGCAAAACAACGATACCAAAACTAACAAACATTTAATGTACCATCAAGAAAACAATAAATGCACCAAAAATGCAATAATTACAAAATGAAGAGACATAATAACATATATCAACACTTCAATTGCAATTAGAAATTCATTGAAACTCTCTCAATTGCAGAAAATTCACAAAAAAACTAATTTATAATTTTGATCATTAAAAAATTTCTAAAAGACAAGAGGGAAAAGAACTTCTAATATTTTGTTCAAAAGAGTTACTACTTCAAACTATGTGAAGAACACAAGCGGAGAATACAATATCTTCCAAACACTTTAGCAAGAACTAAACAATATAGAATAGAAAAAAAAGAAAATTAATGAGTAAAATATGAATCAAAGCATGGTCTTGCAGCTTTGATATCCAGTAATTTGGTTTCAATCATTCTCTAAGCCACTCTAAGATTTGCTATATATAAAACCTAAGGTCACTGCAAAAGAGAGAAATTGACAGTTTATTCAGAGACGTGAACCATCATCGAACTACTTTGCGTAAAACTCTAAGACATAGACATGCAAATTAGGACAAACCCTACATGAAAGAAACCATTGGAATAGGATGCATAAAAGGATATTGTCTATTACCAAGGGCTGCCTCTTGGTCCTGAGTAAAGAAGGAATCAGGGAAAGAAAAGCTATAAGTATCCATTTTGGTATGGCAAAGAGAATCTACAACACTCCTTAGAGAGTCTAGCAGCTCATCTAAATTTGGAACACCTTTCAAAATAGGTAGAACTTGTTAAGACCATTAAGTACCTCTTGGTAAAGAAGGCTATTCCATTAAGTACCTCTTGGTAAAGAAGGCTATTCTAACTCAACAACTATAATAACAACAAAAGGAAGGAAATGAATGTGATGGGGAAAAGCTATTGAGTTCTTAACGTAGATAATATTTTATTCATATAAATGCAAAGTAGAGTACCTTTTTCTGACATTTAAGGCAAGACTCCATTACACTTCATTGAAGACAACATCCATCTGAAAAGAACTTCCTAATTGACTCAGGACATTTGGCTATCGAATTTTTGCAGCGATACTTCCGAAATTGTAATAGAAAAGGAGAACTTTTAATTTACTTCTTAGTCAGTGAGATAATAAATGCCAAAATTTCTAAATTACCAGAACTTTATATATTTTATTTCTCACAAAACTTCGAACTTTATCAGCATTTGAATGAAGAAGTTAGTGAAAAAGTTTAATCCTAATACCAATCAATGTCATGATAAAATGCTCTATACACATGTTTGCTGAAATATTAAAATGAGTAACAGTAAAAGCATAAGAGGGAGAGATATTGAGAGAGAGAGAGAGAGAAGCAAACCAGAAGCAAAAGCATTACAACCAGTTATAAAAGAGATACAAAAAATATAAAGAAATCAAACACTAAAAATTGCAAATGTTGTGAAGCTTACAATCCATAACTGGCAAAGTAAAAGGAAAGACAAAAGGAAAGAATCATTTAAGACACGGATAGCATGAATTACTTGAGGACGTTTCAGAAATTAATACAACTCTCTATTCAAAAACAGCAAACTGCTTGCACACAGAATGAGACAACTCAAAAACATGTGAAATCATATTCTTTTGAAAATCATCTTCTCCATTTCCTCATTTACATATATATACATATATAGAGAGAGAGAGGCAAACCAGAAGCAAAAGCATCACAACCAATTATAAAAGAGATACGAAAAACATGAGGAAATCAAATGCTAAAAATTGCAAATTTTGTGAAGCTTACAATCCACAACTAGCAAAGTAAAAGGAAAGAATCATTTAAGACGCGTATAGCATGAATTACTCAAGGATGTTTCAGAAATTAATACAACTGTCCATTCAAAAACAGCAAACTGCTTGCACACAGAATGAGACAACTAAAAAACATGTGAAATCACATTCTTTTGAAAATCATCTTTTCCATTTCCTCATTTAGATATCTGATATAGTCATAAAAACTATATATATATAAAAAAAGGAATGGATAGAGGAGAGTATTTTTTGTTTAAAAAGCAATCCTTAATACACGCCTGATTAAATCGTTTGAATCAAACAAAAGAAATTACTAAAGTATAGAATTCGTGAGCAACAGGGGAAGATTCTCAACACATTCTTAAAGACCAATCGAATTTCAAATACAAAACAAGAAGAGCAAATAAAAATAACAATACAAAACAATATTCAACTTTATACGTAACAATCATCAATACAACATGTAGAAGTAATAGATTATATGCATATAAGTAAGGAAGAAAGCGACCTTCAGGAGGCTCGGTGACAGAAGAAGGTGGAGCTGCAGCACGAGACATCGGAATTCCGGCGTCAAATTCCATAATAAGAAAAGAGCCGTTGCGATCCTCCTCCTTTCCATCATCTATACGCAACACCAACACTCTCCGACGGAATCCACATTCCTCCGTCCACCAACATCACTTACTCTGTTTTTTTGTGTTTTTCTTTAGCTTTTCTCCACAAAAAGAAGTTAAAATTAAACAGCACCTCTCTATCTTCTCATTTGAGAACTAAAATTAAACAAAATAATAAATAACAAAAGAAAAACTTGAGATAAAATGAGAGGAAGAGCGTGAAATATGTGTCTGCCTGTGCATATAAATGTTAGAGAGAGAAACTTGAAAGCGAAATTTTAATTTTCAGTTAGAGAGAGAAAGTTCGTGTTTCGTCTTCTCCACACAAAAACAAAAAAAATAAAATAAAATAAAACTCTTTGAGAATAAAAATGAACCAACCAATGCTAAGACACACACCTTCTCATCTCTTTCTATCCTCCGCTCCTTTTTACACTAAAACCGACCACTCTTCCCTCCACCACGCGCTTTCTTTTCCCAATGTTTCCATGGCACTCGCTACACTCGCTACACCAGCTTGACACGCGTCGGGGATATTTAGTTGAGTCAAATTTTATTGATTCTTTTGCTTCCGTCAATGCTTACGATACGTAAAGTTCAAAACGTGGCAGATCAAGGGAGCGAGTGCTCGTGTCGTGCGCCGAGGAGAGTGAGCCGGGGCTCTTTCCAAATACCAGAATTTCGGAACGCTTTCTTTTACTATTTCCGGGTTATTTTTTATATTTTTCTGCTAACTACTTCTCTTTTCTTTAATTATCGTTGGATGTAATGTAATCAAGTTCATCAGAGTTGGTTCTAGTTAACGATGGCCTCGCATACTCAGATATAGTCCTCTCTGGTTTTTCCATAATTTCTAATTGAACGTTTTTAAATCCTTACTCCCACTCTTCTTTCCTTTGTCTAAACCTTATTGTGAGCTTTTAGAGAGTTGTTCCTTCAATTTCTAGATCTCTCTCAACAAGTTCTGATGGATTGTTTTGGGTTATAAACAAACCAAGCTCTTAAAATAACAATAGGATAAAGAAAGATTAATGATTTAAAATTAAAATTAAAAAATAAAATTAATGCAAAAAAAGTAATGCCACATTAATAAAACCTAAGTTTTCGTAATATCCTAGTCCCCATTAAAAGCATGAAAAACTTGGTGATGATTAATGTCTTAACTCCAAGTACACAGGGAAGCTATAGGTAGCAATAATGAGTACAAGTGGATCCTACAAGGGTTATAAGTATTAGCAGTGTAACACTCTATTACCATAGAGTATATGTCTGAACATTCAAAGAATATTCAAGTACGTATCCTATAACAATGGTATATTAGAGCAAACATAATCTCTTATATGGCATCATAAAAAATATACAATACTTAAAAACTCAACACTTCATTTCATTCATTGACAAAAGTTTACATTGTAGTCATTGAAACAACTATTTACATTACCAAACATGAGAAAGTTTACAATCCTTTATACAAAAGTTCTATATGTCAAAGAAACTACAAAATACAATCTATAACTTCTCTGATGTCAGCTGACAGACCTTTGAGTCATATCTTAATCCAAAATATTCCTCTATAAAATCTTAGGAACTAGGTCTCCTGTCTCGTACCTGAAAAGTCATTTTGCAATTTTTGATGAGTTTTGCGAGCTCAATGAATGAATCATCATTGATAATCTCACTCAATACATAAATATCACACAGCCAACCAATTTCACAAACATTTTCTATCTCAACAAGACATAATGAATGACACACTTTTCACATACATTCTTTCAGAACTTATATAACTCAATCAATCACATTATCATGGCATATCACTTTATCATCACAATCAGAAAAGATTTCATAATCCTATAGTTCATAAGCATAAATATACAAATGCAGATCCATATGAGACTCCGGATTTGTTATTATTTGTTGTGACAGAGCACCTTTCAGATACAGATACAGATAATGGCCCATTGGGCTTAGTCAGATACAAAACCTACAGAGCAAAGCTCTACGTGGAAAATTATGAGGTTAAAGCTCTTTCAGACTGGCTACTCTGATCATAACGCCTTTATCTGAGCATGTGAAATTCCTTAACTGAGGGGTGAAAACTATAAGATTTGGAAGGACATAATTCTTCTTCATCTAGGGTGGATAGACATTGATTATGCTATCTAGAAGGATAAACCACCTAAGATAACTGAGGTCAGTACTATAGTTGAAATTTCTCTTTCTGAACATTGTGAGTGATCTAATCACCTAAGTGTGATGTTCATAAAAACCAAAATTTATGCCGGCATTTATGGTTCTGTAGAACAACATGATAATGTCTATGCTTCACTAAAAGCTATTAATAAGCAATTCGAAACTTCAGACAAAGCACATGTATGCACCCTGATTATGAAGTTTTCATGTAACACCCCACTCCCGAGTGACCCGAACCCGATATCGTTGATGATATCCGAGTCCGTGCCCCGCGAGGGTGGCGTGCTACATCAGTCGGTCGGTTAAAACTCAGTATACATTTTTTTTGAAACCATTGATTCCACGTTAGCGCGACAAAAACAGTAAGTAACTAAAACCCATGTTCATAATAAACCATTTCCAGTTATTACAGTCATCCAAGAATAATTTACAATCAGTCAATGAGTAAAACAATAGAACCACAATGGGCTCAGTAGAAATACAAAGCATTGTTATACAGTGATTGCGGAACACAATTTGATAAGACACTAATGCAGACACGAACTGATCCCGACCTCTATCCTTCACTTGCCTACAGTAGACATACTCCCGCGTCGAACGG
>JANKOD010000007.1:7474345-7488934 GCA_026284645.1 Erythroxylum acuminatum
AAAATCCTCATTGGTGGCGGCCATTGCGAACTATTTGAGGTTTAATATCTACGATCTTCAGCTTCAGAATGTAAAAAACGACGCTGAGCTCCGGCGAATACTCACTGCCACCGCCAACCGGTCTATTCTTCTTATTGAGGACATCGATTGCAGTACGAAAGCACGTGCTCGTGGTTCAGCTCGTGATTTAGTTCAAAGAGACGACAGTGATAGCGATGATGATCGATCTGATAACAAGCTTTCTTTTGATCCTGGGGTAAGGATTTTTAGCTTTCTTTTATCTTCTCTGAAACATTCAAGTTCTTTTGTCTTTATCTGAGATTACTATGTCAACATGGTCTGAAAAGAAGAAAGAAAGTGAGACTGGGGCCTTGGGGTTTGGGGTTTGGGGATTCAACCTTTTGCTCCGAGAAAGAAAGTGAGAGAACACATGGAAATCATAAAGCATGTGTAAGAACAGAGCAGAGTTCACACTGCCAAACAAAAGAACCCTGTCAGAGTGGTGGTTGATGGCTCGGCCAAAAGTATCTCATCATACTGAGTCCACAATGTTGTCTACTTTATTGTAGGTCTACTGACTAGTATAGCTAGAAATTATAGTGTCATTGCGATTGGTCTGCCACTAAGGTTGAAAAGTTTGAGTTTACTGATTACAATTCCGATTTGAAAAAAGTTAATATTTAGTATTAATAAAACTCTTTATTTATTTAATAATAATGACTATTAATAACTCACTCAAGTGACATTCTGTTCTCTTGGCATAGGTAACACTGTCAGGCTTGTTGAATTTCATTGATGGGCTATGGTCCACGTGTGGAGACGAAAGAATTATAATCTTCACCACAAATTACAAGGAGAAGTTAGATCCAGCCCTACTAAGACCAGGACGCATGGATGTTCCTATCTACATGGGCTATTGCTCTCCTGAAGGATTTAGAAACCTAGCATCCACATACCTTAAGATTGAAGACCATCTTCTGTTCAAGTGCATAGACGATCTCATCCAGAGAATGGAAATAACCCCAGCAGAGGTGGCACAGCATCTCATGAAGTTTGGTGACCCGAAGATTGCACTTGAGAGTCTCATTGAGTATCTGCGCATGAAGGAGACTGCAAAGGAGGGAAATGGGACGGAAAGGGCCGACGAGGATGAGGTCATAAAACAAGAAGTTGTCAAGTTTATTGCAAAGGAACATCTCAAGGTTGTATGTGGAAAGCAAGGTGTGAAAGATGGAGACATACGAGAAGAGGATGAAATAAGGAGGTCTATCTACTTGAGTTAGGCCATGGCCTTTTGGGGCTAGCTAATCCGAACTTTTCAGACAAAAACACCATCACTTGAAATGTGAATTTGGTGGCTGTTTCTGCATCTAATAAACTTGGTTTATTTGTGTACATGAGCTAGCTATTATTTTTGTAATGCCTCTTGAATGGAAAATTGATGGCGGGTAAAGTACATTTGACAAAGAAAAATGGTAAAAACACAACACGGCTTGAAATAAAAAGGTAGCTGTACCATCAAGAGTAGTCTTCTATTCCATCTAAAATTGGATGGCAACTTCTTTAAGTTTGTACCGGAAGAAGTTTGAAGCTAATAGACAAAAAGAACACATAAGCTCCAAACCAGCTGTCATCAGCCATCTCTCCCAGTTCACTGACAAACATTTCGATTGAATGTCTACAGGTAGATGAGAAATAGACAAGTGATTGAAATTAAACCAACCTTGAATAAGACGTGAGAATAGGACTATACTTGCAGAGATGAACAAGACCTATCTTACTCAATGGCACTTCAAAAGTTCAATTCTTTCTTTTTTTTTGAAGAGCAAAAGTTCAATTCTTATATCTATGAAAAAGATAAACAATATGAAAATCTCGCGGACCAAACTCCCACAAGTACTTTTGCTACGTTACATTATTGATAACCACAACTTCAGGAGTTTAGATCTTCTGTTAAATATTATGGTGTCTTATTATGTATAATAAATCTCAGTCATTTATTTATGTGGGTCTCGTATGGAGCCCACGAGAGTCCCGTAAAATAAATAGTTAAGATTCTATGAAACAGAATAAGACAGAGTAAAATTGAATAGAGGATCTGAAATCCATAATCAGGCCTAGCAGTGGGTATAATTCCAAGGCACATCACCTTTCACCCAATCAGCAGCATCTATGAAATGCTTTTTTATTGGTGTCTCAAAGCTAAACCCGTCCCAGCCGGCAGGCGATTCTCTGTCCCCCTTACCCTGGCCCTGCCCTGGCCTCTGGCCATCAGGGCCATCCACTCATGTGGGTACACTCTAGCCCCTGTCCATCAGGGCCCCACATGAGTGGATGGCCCTGATGGCCAGGGGCCAGAGCAGGGCCAGGGCAAGGGGGACAGAGGATCCCCTGCCTGCAAAACTAGGTTACAACAGCTAGTAACTATGACATAATGTGACCTATCTAACCCTGTGGTTAACTTGTATCAGCATATTAGTCAATAATAGGTCAATTGATGTCCTATATAAAGACTTCATTTTGTTTAGAGAATATGATCAACCTCACCCAATTTATTCAATCGGTATCCTCGCCAAAAATGTTTTTATCTTATGAAAAGTACATATTGTAGACCCAACTCCACTATAGAACAACCTAAGTCACCATCCACAACATTAAATAGTGCATTAGGTTAACCCATCTCCACAATATATCAATGAAAATCATTACTCATAACACTTTTAACGTACATCAAGTTTTCAGAGGTATAAACTCATTCATTTAACAAAATTGGATTCAAATACCCTTCAAAAGTTCCTCAATGTGAAAGAAAAACATTCAAAAGGCTTTTCTTTAAACCTTAAAGTTCCTCAATGTGAAAGAGAAACATTCAAAAGGCTTGGCTTTTTCTTTAAACCTTAACCAAATTTGTTTCTTGAAATTGAAAGTTTTATTTGTTAAAACCAAAAAATGAATGATCATGCAACTTTGAACCCCTAGTGAAATTGAAATGAATAAAATAAAGGTTTAGAAGAAAAGATACGTTGATCTTGACCCAATTTTTCTCTTGCTCATCCATAATCTTGTGATTCATACTACCTTTTGTAATTTGGCTTGTTCTCCACTTGATCTTGCCTTGCTCAACCATTTCTCCTTGATGATAGCTCAATCTTGGCTCTTGATCTTATTTGTAGAAGGGGGGTTGATCCTCTGTCCCAATAACCCAATACCAACCCTGTCCCATTGCATCTTAGCCTTCCATTTATGTAGATTCTTCCATTTATGTGGGACCCACATAAATGGAAGGCTAAGATGCAACGGAACAGGGTTGGTACTGGGTTGTTGTTGGGACAGAGGATTTGAGGGGTTGTAGAAGTGCAACAATTTAAATTTATTCATCAAACATGAGCTGAGTAGTTTATCTGATATGGTAAAAAGAGAGAGACTCTGTATACTAGTAGTATAAATACTCATATACTGAACCCATGCCTAAACTCAATTGACCCACTTTCTTTAAGCTAATTACATGTGCAGCAAGTCTCAAAGGAATTATTTCCCTTTCCATCCGCAACAAAATTGTAACCACTAAAATTGATGAGTAAACTCACTAACTAAACCCGTTGAGATTAATGTGCTTCCATAGAGGATTCTGAATCTCTACGGTCTTGAGATCCATTTTCTGAAGTAATCCTTTCAGCGTTTTTGATGAACCTATAAAATGGGGTGATTTTCTTTTCATGGAGAGCACTAGCCAACAGAAATCCTCCGATAATCCTGAAATGCGCATTCCACTTTTCGTGGTCAACCTAATTCACTTTTTTTTAAAATCCAAAATCAGATTACCCACCCTGGAAAATGAAAGAGACCATAAAATTTAGCTTTTTAACATTCACTTAAAAGTACGGAGCACTTAGTAGGAGGCAACGTATTATACATTTGCAAGAAATCTTTCTGCGGCATCCAATTTGTATAAACCGCTGCCAAAAAAATAAGGTTAAATGCAAAGACAAGCTGCAACTGCAAACAACACTGTAAAAAGAATTAGGCTAAGCCTAATACAATATGAGATGGTTATAGAGGAGGATAGAAATAGGACGACAAGGAAAAGCCAAGGAAAAGCAAGCCTCCAATAGTAGCAACCGTCCTTTGAGAGATCTTAGATGCTAGCATGCTTCCTCCTACCACTGCCAGGCATGTACAGATAGAGTGTCCTATTATAGCCCCCACAGCAACCCCAACAGCATTTTTATGTGTTGCCAGCTGAAGCACACAAATTATTATAGTTATATGCAAATTGTGGACTCTGTGGGATAAATATAGAACATTTGATATCATCAAAATAGCTTCTTTGGATACTGCAATATCAATGAATGAGGCAATGTATATCATAATGCTAATAGTCACCATATAACAACTCTTTAGACAAATTCTCATCTCGCATCTGGAACTACTATGTAGTTTTTTGTTGAGGAATACGTAAAGTTGTTTATATCCACTTTTAACTTTGAGTTAAGCACAAAGTTCTGCACAAGGGTTAAGCATCGGCAACATGTCCAGTATCCAGAACTTGGTTTCTTCTTTTAAGCATTTGGGTGATCCAAGTCTTTCAAAATTTCAGCTAATAAGACTAACCAAGAACCAACTTTCATTCACTAGAACCCTTGTGAACATAGTATACAGTTAGTGAAACAATTAACTAAAACTTTGAGATCCTAATTATTCAAGGCACAGCAAGGGAACAGATCTGCTTTTGCAGTGCATGTATACTGGAAACAAAGACAGAGTGAACTGAAGAAAACAAAATCAACTTACAGCAATTGTTGCAATCTGGCTACGATCACCCCACTCAGCTAGAAAGGTCAAAATAAAGGACTGAAAATTAAAAGGAAATTGTTTTAGAAAGTTTGCTTCATCAGAAAATACATAAAACACTAAACAAGATAAGGTGAGTTAACTGTTAACAAATGCTAATAAAAATCAGTATGTAACTTACGTCAGACAAAATTGAAGAACAAAGATTCAACTCTATCAAGCAACTGAAGTGACAGTATTAATGCGGATGAATCAACATACCTCCAAAAAGATTGGTGTACAAAATCTTGAAAAGAAGCGGCGATAAGCTGTTTTCCCCTGTCCACCCTCCAGTTTTTCTTCTACCTGAACAAGGTAAATGATGATGAGAAAGCCATAGTGATTAAAGGCATAATCAAAGGAAGACTAGGAACATAAATTTGAACCACATAATGCTATCAAAAGAAACCTTTCAAACACTTATTTCAATCAAAACTAGAGGCCTTAGTATATGTCTAAGACACTCCAAGGTAGTTCAGAAAAAGAAGAGTGCAAAGATTGCTGATGCTCAGAAGCAGAAAAATAGATCCAGAGCATAAACATGATGACTAAAGTGATAGCTCTTTGACTAATAATATCATATTCATTTAACATAGATATCCTACAGACTATTGTTCTCAACTTAATATCACCAAAAATGCATGGAATTAGCCCAAAGTTTCCACACATTAAAATTACCACACATTTACTCATCTAAAAGATATCAAAAACTTTAAGATCACAACTATTTCAACCACTTCATACTGAAATACCAACATCACTGTTGTTTTTCACAATTTCTCTAAATGGAAAGCAAATGTGAAAATTTGGTAATACAACAGCTATGGTGTAACTAGACATAAGTGATGCTGAAGAAACAGAGAACGTACTTCTTCTATTTCTTTCTTCTGTGATGATTTTGAATCTGATCTCCAAGCAATGTAAAGCAGCCGAAGCCCAAAAAAGGCATAAAGAACTGCAAATGCAAGAATTAAAAAATTAAGGGTAGCTAACAAGAGAATTGGCACTTTAATTTGGCACATCAAACCAAAAAGTTGAGTGACAATCTATATATTCCTGGCATGCCTATAATGGAAACAAATTCATCTTTGGGTAGAAGAATGCTAGGAAAGGTTCCATATCCAACACATAATCTAGAAGAATAGCCATGGAGCATAGTATTACCCTGACCAAACATGCACACAAAATGAGAGTAGATAAAAGATATTGAATGCCCAAACAAATGTACTATCTTTCAATCAGAAAGGAAAAATGTTTGTAAGTACGTGAAAGAGCTACTGAATACATATAAAATCATTATGCTTGATAAATTTACAAAAAATCATTATACTTTATGCATAAATCTGAAGAGTTCCAAGATAATTATACAAGAAGATTGTTTTGAATATTCCCATTTAGTTTCTTTGATATGATAGAGAATAGGCCTATTTGGGACTGACATCATTACGGTAACATCGTGCATGTTCTTTGAAATCATTATGGTAACATCGTGCATGTTCTCCACTATATTGATAACTTAAGGAACCAAGCATCAAACTGCCTAAAATTTGTGAGGAAATTTCCTAAATCAGATATCAAGTTCACATCATTGACAATGGTTTTCCTATCAAACAAATCATTAATACTTACAGCCAATATAACTGATAAAAGAAAGCCTACTGAAATGCTTAATTTTCAGTATATAAGCTTCAACAATTTGAAAAAAGAAAAGAATAATAACATGAAAATGCATTGCAAATCCATTTATTTGTCTTTTTTGGTGAAATTTCAATCCAGAATGTCATTTGATAAGCTTTCAAAAGGTAGGTCACAAATTCCTACTTCTGTCAAATCTTCAACAGAAAAATGTTTATCATGGTGAGATCCATGAGATTATCTTTCACAGCTACCACTAAAGCTGTAATCATGAACAACTATAGCTAAGGGAAGAATTGAAAAGATCAAGCACAAATATTGGAGCAATGTAATCTTCAAAACATGCTAGTGTATCATTCTTAATGAAGTACTCAAGTAATTGGTATACTAGCCACCCATGTTTCAACGCTGCTGATCATCTATTACATGGAAAAAGATAGCATAGGAGTCGGTAATACAAAGGCTTAAGATATGTCAAGTATACATATCCTGGGTCCCACTTCACTGAAGACACCTATCTTCAATTGAAATTATAATCTCCAAGTAACAATAAGTCAAACTTGCAGTTGGACTAAGGCCCATCTTCTAGGAAGAGAAGTCCACATTGTATTGCAAGGAAAATTTCTCAGTTTCAAGCATGATACATTTTCGTGTTGTGACAAGGAAAGTCCTAAACAACTTGCATGGTGATAGTAGTTCTTCTTCACTTGTGCTAGTTTATCTTTCCTTCCCAATTAGCCTAAGAATGAGACTCTAGCAATTTTTGTTATAAATTCTTATTCACTTATGTTACTTTATCTTTCTTCTCAATAGCCTAATGTTGAAACTCTAAGAACTTCTGCTTCCAGCTCTGGGTCAATTCATGGTCACCCAAAATTTATAACAAAAGAAGGTCATTGCAAATATTTACATTCTCAATTTGATGAAAGATGTGCACATGTATTACTTCTAGTAGAAACTTTTTATAGGACCCGAACATACAGAGAGTTTTAACTCTAAATTTCAGAGTTCATATGAACAGGATGCTTCATTATTGCTGGACATAAATGACAATGAAGAACAAGTTAAAATCCAAGCCTCATGCCAGTGGGATGTGCAAATCATATGTTGCACAATATCTTTTGCATTTGAATTTATTGTGTAATCTAACACAAAAATTGAAATATTCAATCTAGTTCAAGAATAATCTTCAGATTCTAACAAAATATAACACCTTCATTCAAACTGAAAACTCGGGACTTTGATTGTAAAGTTCACTATTAATAGAAATATAAGAAACTCCAATAATATGAAGGGTTTAGTTCTAGGAAGAAATTACACCACTACCAAATATATGGAAATACAGGTTTCATTTCTTCAATGGGTTAATTACATGCGGACTCTGTGGTTTTCTACTTCTTTATTTATTCCCTTATACTTTGAGAACTATCATATGACCCCCTAACATTTGACTGAAAGTGTAATAAACCCCCTTCCCTTCAGTTGTCTTTTAAGTTACCATCTAATAAACGATGTAGTTTTGACATTAGAAAACACGTGGCAATTTTTCTGGAAACAAGCTACCATGTAGATCCCTCGAAAGTAGTAGTTCCTTATCTTGAATACATCTCCTTACTGAGTTATGCTGGCATGGATTCTTTAGGCCAAAAGCCCGATGTTGAGTAGTCAACATGATAGCTTCACTCCTCGGAAATTATCACATACTTTTCTAAGGTTGAAATTACTTTATTTTATAGAGCAAATTAAACAGGAACCTAAAGATAGCTGACAGGAAAGGTGTTTGTGATAATTTTATCAAATTTAGCATAGAATGAGCAGGTCAACAAAGATGCCTCCACCCTTGGTATAAAAAATAAAATCCACTCATGTCAATTCTACGATATCCAATAATATTTAGATGCATAAGTTCAATTGGAAAAATCGTATAAGTGTTAACAAGCCTTGGCCAATGCTTAGCATATGAGTTGGTATGAAGATGGCATGTCAACTAGGAAACAAGGCAAAGTCCTATGATTAGGTAAGGCATATATGCAAGGTCGACGAAATCTCCAAAGCAAGCAAGAGTTGGTATGTGTTGATGCACATTAACAGAAATCTTCGACAATGAGAGAGATTTGGATGTGAGACCAAAGATAATTGTCGCACCTAAGTCATGCTAAGTCTGAGAGTGCATTAAGGCATTTGACTTCGACGAGGAAGTCTGAAAGTATCAAAATATGCAAGCTTTCTTATACATATGGCTCAGATTATTACTTAACTTATCCATAAAGCAAGTAATCATCCAAGCACCAAAATGGCTCAACATAGCTAACTGAAGGCTCATCAAGGCACTTGTTTACTTAAGAGGGGATAATGTAACAATACATGGTAGGAACATAGAGTAGTGGGCTTAGGAAGTAGGAGCACTACCTTACAAAGTAGGACACTTCTTTAAGACATGGAAAGTGGAACGATAATGTGGCAACATTGTGGGGCAATTTCCAAAACCATGTTCTCCATGATCTTAGTGTATTTATGGGCTTAAAGGTGATAACTCCCCACAAATTAGGTGGAGTTAATGAAAAAGGTGTAATTCCTCACTAACTTAGTAGAGTAATAGTGAACTAGGTGGTTTCTATTATTTGGCCCCTAAGTTTTTGTAAACTTATATCAAAACATCCTATATTGTTCATTTTAGTAAGCAAGTGCATTCAATCATCAACTTAGAGAGACTTTGAGAGCATTTTCAAGTGGGGAGTTCTTGCATGTTTATTATAAAGAGATTCAAGTCTAAAGTTTCTCGAGTGTGCTTTGTGTTTTATTTGTGAATAACAATAAAAGGTTGGCTTTATAGTATCTCTCTTTTGTCTATTTCTTTTTATTGAGTTATGCATACACTTGCGTAATTTTGGTGTGAGGCAAACACCAAAAGACAATTGAAAGTGAGGCGTGCAAAAACTAAAAGAATTATTGTTCAATGATCACGAAGGAAGGTTGAGTTAGGATTTGACGAACTTAAACTCGACTTCCAAGGACTTTGTCTTTTGTTCTATTTTGTTTTGCCTTAAAAAAGTTCCTGTGACACCTACCATGTTCTCATTCTAGAGACTAACTCCAGCTTAAACTTCCCATTAAACTAGTTGTGGATGTAGACAACAAAAATAGTTAATTCCACTTCAAACTTAAGATAAACCACAACTAAATATCCCAAGGTCACTTATTTACAGAAAACCATTTTATCATGAAACAAGTTAGTCATAGCTAGATTAAACTGGTAAAAATGAATTAAAACCAATAGTTGATCATCATTTATAGTCAATTGGGATTCATAGAATCCACCTCTAGTCATTATCCTGTAACTTTACGGTCAAGTCCAAAATAACTCCTTTGAAACAAATCAGAACAAGACTTAGCATGGACTGTGGATTTGGAGGTTGGAAAGAGGAAAGTAATAATTGGGTCCCATCATATGCATAGGCCTTCCATAGGTTGCTACAAAGAAATTATCCCTATATAGTTCTTGGTTTCTGTATCAAAATTATGGTCTCGAAGTGATGGGACCAGAAGGAAGGACAACTATGGAAAAAATAAAGAAAGGATTGTCTGGTAAAAAAGAAACTGGAGGGAGAAAGAAAACAATTGTGAGAATAGTATATAGAGAAAATGTAAGAGTTAGTCAAAGCAAGGAAAAGGGATTCGTAGGAAGGAGGTGAGGAAGGAGGAGGTCGGAGGAGAGATTAGAGAGAGAAGGGAGGTGTGAATATGGAAAGTGAGAAAAATGAAAGACAAGGGGGGAGAAGATGAAATTTGGACAAGAAAGAGAGGAACTTGAAAAAGCAAGTGCAAACATGCTTCTTTTGTACAAAAAATGCACAAATGTAGCTTTCTTTATTTACAGAAGTCCCAAAACCTTTCTACTCACAAAATACCTCATAGCGGATATCTTTGGGTGTTAACATAGTCATAAGCCAAGCAACATTATGCGGTATATTCAAAAAAAGAGTATGGGGTTTATAGTCACCATAGCAACTTGACCACAAAAACAATATGATTGAGATTCAGGTTAGATTAATAGGAATTGAAGATAATTCAATAAAATACAGTGTAAAAACATTTTAGCAGCCAATAAATAATATGTAACAATGTTATATCGGTTACAAGTTGCCTACCTGTGGCCGCACTATTTGTATGTTTTCTTGATATCAAATTTGGCACAATCCTACCTAGTCCAGTAGAAAGTACCTAATTGAGACATGTGATAGCACTATGCTTCAAACCCTTGAGAGGAAGCAAATTGCAAAGGGCCACAGTGGAATATCAATGAATCTTAAAGCAAAAGAAAAGGAATAAAAAATATACCGTCATGACAATCAAAGCAGCAAGTGCACCAGATAACACTATTGACTTAGGATGGCGCATTGCCATTAGAGCAGCTATTATGAATGTCTCATCTCCAATCTAGCAATCAAATAACAGAACTCATGTCTGCACTCAAAAGTAAAATGAAACTTCTTTGTCTAACTAAACCCAAAAGTATTAACTCACCAAATTTATAAATGGATATTAGAGCTAGTTAAAAACACACGATGTGTGTTGAATGAAGCATGTGAACTCAATGAATGGAAGGAACAGGAAAATGTCGTTTTTCTTTGTCCAACAATTATATGTGGAAAGATGAAAATGGTGGAAACAAACTTTAATCTGATTTTCAGTTGACTTAAAAAAAATGATGAAATAAAAGAGCACAGTAAAGCATAAAAGCTTAGTTCACAAACCTCACTGACAATGATCATTGACAAGCTTGCAAATAAGGCATCAAAAATTCCAAGACCAGAGTCTAAATTAAGACCGATACCAACAGAATTGATGTCAACGTCATTGGTAGTAATCTGTATAAAACACCAGATATCATTATAGGTCTAGAAACTGCAAAAAGACAAATCTAAGTTCAAACTAAAAATGCTAGAAAAAGAATTAAATGCAAAAGTACAATACATATCCAAAACGAAAGAGAATGCTCACCATCCCACGACGGCCGAGGACCGTAGCCCCTGCATTAGATTCTTTGTTCTCATTTTCCAACAGAGATTCCTAATAACGCCAGAATATGCAATAATGAAAACACAGCAGAAACGAAAAATTGTTAAAGTCGATCGATAAACACAGAAACACGTTGATGCAGATAATTTTAAATATGAAGAATCATGAGGAAAAGAGAGACCTGAGCAGAAACGTGTGAAAGAATCAAAAGCAATGAGGCAACAACGAAGAGAGCCCTATGGTTTGAGCCAAACCCCATGGCACCAACCGATTCTCTCTCAAATTATCTCCCTTTGGTTTGAGAAGAAGTCAATGAAAACAAATAAATAGATATGATTTGCTGGTAAAATTAAGAAACAAATTGATAAAGCGGTGATCTGATCTCTGCTTCACTGGAAGTCTGGAACTATACGTTGCAGCTGTGTAAAAAGTCAAAGATCTAAACTAAGGAAGCCAAAAATTGGGAGAAACAAACAATAGAGATCTGCATAAATGCCAAGATCCCCAGAAACGAAAGATGCTACATTTATTTATCACATGTTTGCATCTTATATATGTATATTAGTTTATTTTATTCTGACTTGACTTTTACGAATTTTTTTTAGGTAAATAAAAGTATAAAACACAGTGTTATCGTTACTCTTTTCCGATTCATCCATTTAAATCAATTGAAATTCATAAAATAGAGTAGGCATACAGTGACAGAAACAGGTGATATGAAAAAGATTCATATTACTTGTTCTCATTATTTTACGTAAAAATGTCAATGGGTCGGACCCTAGCTGCTCATGACCTAGCCCGACCCGGCCTAACCCCTAGCTCGTGTGGTCCACAGCCAAGAGGGCTGGGATGGATTGGCCCGTGACCAGCTCGTGGCCCGAACGAGCTGGGCCAAACCCGGCCTATCATATATATATTTTTAAAAGAAATAAAAAAAGATGTTTTTAAAGAAATGGTCAAATCACAGGCTGGGCCAAATCTGGCCTGCACATAAAATGGGAATAGGTGATTGTTCAAAACAGTGACTATGATCACTTGTTCCATTATTTTACGCTTATTATCTTTTATAAGTATCCATCTATTCAATAAATTAGATCCACATAAATTAAATAGGTGGATACTCATAAAATATGATAGGCCCATAGTAATAAGAGTAGATAATTTGAACCGTTAATTATAAAACAGGATAGGCGTAAAATTAGAGATGGCAAAACCGGCCTAATTTAAACGGGCCTTTATGCAATTCAACCATTCACATCAATTTCCTCAAACGTAGAAGATGTATCATGCATCAAGCCAAAACAAAGCAAACATAAAAGGAGATGAATTATTGAATTGAAATTGCATAAACTGAAAACTAAACCTAGGTCTTACTGAAATAGTTTCTCCCTACATTTATCCAACATACTAATGCATCCACAACGTCTGTGAAAAATAAGTAGTAAGTGAAAGAGGAGAAACTACCTGATGACTACGGAGGATCCTATGTCTCCTGGTGGACGTTTGGTAGATAGCTACACTGTGGTAAGGCAACTTGACCACTTGCTATATTGGCGTTATCGTCCACTTTTCTCGGTTCACCTGAAATATTAACAGAAAACCTTTCTTCCAAAGTATTATCAATTACAATCATGGCATTCAGTAGGTTCACTGCGGAGTTAGAGTAAACATGTTGAAGTTCAAACTCAGAGCATGCATTATCAATAACAACATCAAGCATGTTAACTCCTAAAAGCGAATAACCCTCATGGGGGTGTTTCATAGCTTCATACATGTTAAAACTCACTTGTTGATCTCCTACCCCTATAGTGATTGTACCTTTTTTTATGCTAATCATAGTACTCTTAAGAAGGGTTTACCTAGAATCAAGGAAGTGTCATGCTCATGCACAACTTCAGAAGACATGTCAATGATTATCATAAAAAACTGAGAGCTCTAATCTACCTCACACAACATCGATTTTTACTATAATTGCAAGAAGAATAACTTACCAACATAAGGACCTGCTTAATCTGCAACTAATCATAGGTTCCATTTGGTTTTCATAGAGGGAGATAGATGAAGATCATCTTGTTTGGCAATGATGACAGCTCGGATCTAATTGAGGATTTTATCCTCTAACTTGTGCTTGTCTTCTTCGATTTGCTTGTGAAGTATATTATTTCTTTCAAAGCATGTAAATGGTGGTGGTGAATGCTACTTTGGGGAGGATAGCATTGTCGTGGAATTGGTTTATTACCTAACTCAAAGTGTGCTCCCACTTATAGGTATAGTCTGCAGCTTCCACCATGCATAGGATCGTTTTCCATATGGCTTTAGAGTCGTAACACTTTATTAAAAACCTACTTTAACACTTTATAAAACTAAAAAGATCTTTTAAGTGCGTGTCTTTGTATGTCATTTTTTGTGAAAACTATGATCTAGCACATAAACTATACTATAAGTTATGTCTATCATTAGAACTTTAACTCTTCATCTAGAGAAGATCTTAAGCTTTGACATGCTCATGTACGAGACTGTTTCCAACACTTTAACTTCTTTACCAAGTGACACTAGCTTTCACATACCTGTGTTTGAGGTCATGTCCAATACTATGATTTCATTACTAAGTGCCACAAACTTTGTCATGACAGTGTGTAAGACTGTTTTGTATTTTCTACCACCAGAGTTTTATCTATGACAATATATTACTCACAAACTAATGCACATGCACCTCTCATTTGGTAGTAATATGATGATTAATAAAATATTGACCCCATGAGGACGGGATAATAATTCAAAAAACTATCCTACTATTACCTAGTTAATTAAAAAAAGAGAATTAGTTTTGGTGATTGATAATTAACATAATGCTAAACATAAACCTAAACCTAGGTAGAGTAATCAACCACTAGAAAAAGAACAAAACGTGTAGTCAAGGGAAGAAAATATATGTGAATGTCAAAGATATGTTTTAATTTGCAATCACAAAGATAAGAAGGCTTCACATAGGCCTTTCAAATACATTCAGAGATATGCAACCATTGACTGTGGAAAAGTATAGTTCAATTCAAAATCCTTATAGTCACACTACTGTTTCAGATGATGAAACATATTTTGATGTAT
>JANKOD010000007.1:7544981-7555060 GCA_026284645.1 Erythroxylum acuminatum
ATATACCAACATACTCAACATAATAGTCCAACGTAAATTGAACACAAATTGAGCATTTTATCTATAAAAATGGGATTAAAATCACAAGTAAATGCATAGAAAAATATATAAAAATTCAATCCTATCAATCATATTTCAAATTCTTCAGTTTTATTCAATCTTTAACTAGTTTTATGATAGTTTAATACTGGTTGAACCTTTTAAACCTTAAATATCTTATCATACTAGTTTAACTTTCAGTTCAGTTTTTAAAACGTTGCTAACCAGACACACACCATAAGCATGTTTCACTATGTTATTTAAAACCTCCATATAAGAATGGTAAGTGATCTACGTTTATTCATAAGTACTTTACCAAAAAGTACTTATGAATAAAACGTCTCTACCACTTGTAATTATTTTTTCATGCTATGTAGTTTAGACACATTATGGATAAAAATGTGAGCAACCTTATGGTGAAGTAAGAATGATTCAACAATATGAAGTGAGCTTATTTGCTCAGATGATCAATCATCAACAAAATGACTAAATAACTATCAAATTTTGGTAAACCATTGATAAAATTCAAGCTAATTTTGAATTGCAATTGATCTGAACTCAATAATGGTTGAAATAATCTAGGTGAAGTGATAGTCTCATATTTAATACATTGACAATAACTCCAAATAAATTCACAAACACCTCTCTGCATCTTTCATTGGAAAATTTTATTTAGAGTTTCTTGTATGTACCAATAAACTCTTAGTGTCCACTTATTGCTATATTATGGAATAATGATATGATTTGCATGTTTAAGGTTATTAGATTGCCAACTATAAGAAGTTCCTTCTATTATAACACCATATTCAACCAATCATAAGTTGAATTCTTTTTATCCCTTAATCACAATTGCATTATAATTTCCTAAGTAGCTCCATCACTTGTATAACTATCTTTACTATCTTTTAGATAAGTTTGTTTCCACGTAATAGAGAGGATTAAACTAAATAGCTCCAAACTTGCCATCTTGATAAGGTATGTGCATTTGAATTATATATGCCCTGTTAATACTTGTTATCATAATAAAGCCTATTAACTTGTGTAACAAAGTTTGTTAGATTAAAGTTGTAATTTTTTGATTTAACAAGTAGTGTAAACTTTAATGATCAACCTAAACTCAAAACGAAGCCACATCAAATAGTGATACAAGTTTTGACAGTCATAGCCAACACAAATCTTTCTCATAAACTAAGACGTGCTTATACATGTTTGACAACACGTTACTCTCATTCTCTATGGAATGCTCTTCTTACATCAACACCACACCTATCCCTTCCCTACTAACGTCAACTTTAACCATAAAATTTTTCAATTCTAGCAAGGTTAATATTGACACATACGATAAAATAGCTTTCAACATATGAAATGTTGTTATCGCTTCAGCATATAAACTAACTGGTTTTGTTGAAGTGCTACACCAGCTTGTTTGACTAAATATTTAGCTACTTGTTATGTTGTTACAATGTCTAGGTTTAAGTTGATTCTCATAAATTTTGTTGATATTTTTCAGCTTTAAATTGTTTAGTAAAAGATTATTTTGTTTATTCTATTTTTTAGTATTTAGTTGAGCCATGTGTTTATGGTGATATGTCTTTTCCTCTCAACCTATAAAAAGGCATTTGCATTTTATGGTTTAGGAGAATTTTAAATTCAAAACATATTTGTTTCGGTTATGTCAATATACTTCCATCAGTTGTCTTTTTCCATATTCCACATGTACAGTTTTTGTGAGCATTTAGTGTTCATTTTTTCCTTCTAAAAGTTCATAAAGAATGTGTCTACTGTTGTGTTCAACAATATGGTATCAAAGCACGTTAATCGTGGTAGTCCTATACCAATGTCGTGAGAACTCTCTTTTGGCAAGATGGGTAATCTTCAAGTCCTAAGCGAAATCAAAAAGCTTAACAATCAAAACTATAATTCTTAATCTACATATGTGATGTTATACATGGAAGGTCAAGACTTGTGGTAAGCTATTAACATAACTAAAGTTACCCACCTAGATGCGAAAGATGCAATTGGTGCATTATGGAAATGGAAGATTAACGTAGGCAAATCAATTTTGTGTTGAAGAAAACTGTTGAAAAAGATGTGCTAGAACACACTAGAGATACCAAAGCCCCTAAAGAAGCTTGGGTTACATTCACTAAGCTATTTTCAAAGAAGAACGATACGAAGCTCCATCTTGTGGAGAGTGAGCTATTGTTTGTAGCACAACTTGATATGACAACTGTTTACTACTTCCACAAAGTGAAGTCCTTATGCTAGGGGATTTTTTAGTTTGATCTACAAGCTCCAAGCAGTGAAACCAAAATGAAGAGAATAATCATTCATAGTTTGAAACTCGAAATACAGAGGAAAAATCAGCCATCACTTGTTGAGTTTGAAAATTTGCTTATTGGTCAAGAAGCTTTAGCAAAGTAAATGTGAGGAATTTTAATAAAAAGTGAAGAGTATGTCAATAAAAGTAAGAATTCCAATTAGCGCACTGTCGGTGGATCGAAGAAAAATGAAGACAAGTCAAAGAATCATCAAGATGAGGGGAGCACTAGTGCAGGGGGGACATCAAAGCATTATAGCAATAAGAAGAAGTTTGAAGGGAAGTGTTATAACTGCAGGAAGAAAGGTCACATGGAAAAAGTTTGTTAGACGAAGAAAAGATTTGTTAAGAGTGATGTTGTTACTTCCAAAAGTGAAGAAGAATGGGATCCAAATGCACTCGTGGCTACAGAAGAAGAAGAAGAGTTAGCTGTCACAACAACAACAACAATAATAACAAAGCAAGTTAATTATGAGAAAGACTAGATTGTTGACTCTAAATACTCAAACCATATGTTGAGTGACAAAGAAAAGCTGCACAATTTATCAAAGTATAAGGAAGTCGTGTGGTGGTAACAGTAAACATCATAAAGATACCAATTGTTCACTTTGGTAACAAAATAATTTTTTTTAGATACTAATGAAGTGATGCTTCAAAATGTCTACCATGTCTCAGTTATGAAGAAAAGCCTACTCTCAATATCGCAACTAACATCTTTGGGTCAACTCATTTTGTTTGCCTTGTAGGATATGAAGATGTATCATATTTCAAGATTATTGAAGAGTCGATAATGGAAGGACAAAGGATAGCGTCAATCTATACGTTGTTAGTAGAGACAAAATATGTAGACAAGACCCTAAAAATGAGAAAGTTGATTTACGGCACGTGAGACTGGGTCATGTCAGTTACTCCAAACAAGAAGTAATGATGAAAAAGTCAATGTTAAAGAGTCTTCCCCAACTTGAAGTGAGAAATGACATAATTTGTAGAGGCTATTAGTATGGAAAAGCACATTAATTACCATTTGAAGAGTCTAAGTTTCAACTTTCAAGCAAAGGAACCATTGGAGTTGGTATAGTTTGATGTGTTTGAACATATCAAGTAATCATCAGTTTATCGTATGAAGTATATGGTGATCTTTATTAGTGATTTTTTGAGGTATGTGTGGGTTTTTAGCAAAATCCGACATCTTATCAAAGTTTATACGTAGCCTAAATCGATACAAAAAACACTTGTGAAGCCAACTGATCAGAATTTCGACACCACTGCCTTTCCAGTCTAGTCTCCGACGTTCCACGACCACCACACCATTCCCACGCATACCAGGCCGAGCTTGTTCTAGTGTTCACTTGCCAGTGTTGAACAACAACTTCTAACCAACCGTTGAAAGAGGCTAGTTGTAAACGATGGGGTTGTGTTTTTTTTAGATTTATGTAAGTTCACTTGAGGTACAATATCGCTTTTCACACTAGAGGCCAGACCACCAAATATTCCATGGAAGTTGCTACCCTGTTTTCTTATTTTCTCTGTCACATTCCAGATCGATCATCTGTTGGTTAATCCTCCCTTTGCTAATACTAACACACTTGCAACAACTAACAATAAAGTATAAATGGTAAACTTAAAACTTGTAATTTTAAGCTTCTTCTTTTCCTGCAGCTGTTTTTGTCCTTTCCTTTTTTAGTTGTAACATCCTCTCAATTTTGGGCAAGCACCTTTCCCCTTTTGTAGACTCTATTTTCAGTTCTAGTTGCCTGTATTATATTATTATTATTCTTATTATTTATTTATTTATTATTATTATTATTATTAATACTACTACTACTACTACTACTATTAACTTGTATTGGACTTTAAGACAAGAGTAGTGGCCTTGAGCTCTGATGAAAGTTTAAAGGTTAGTCTTTTGGTAAGTTTTAGATTTAGAAGAGGAAAAGATGTTGACAAATTACGAATAGGTTCTTGAAACATCGGATCCCTTACGGGGAAGTCTTTAGAATTAGTGGAGATTTAGACAAGTATAATATTCATATCGTGTGCATTCAAGAGTCATGATGGACAAGGGCTAAAGCCAGAAAAATTAATGGATTTAAACTTTGGTAATCAGGGGTTTCGAGACGATAGAATGTGGTAGGTATCTTGGTTGCCAAAGACCTCATACCACAGGATGTGAGAGTAAAAAGGACTAATGATAGGATTATGTCCTTAAATATTGTGGTGAAGGATAAGGTTATAAATGTGGTGTATGCTTATGCACCTCACGTAGGGTTGGCTGAATAAATTAAGCGTCATTTCTGGGAAGAACTAGATGAGGTAATTCAACAAATCCCCCCTAGCGAGGGAGTTATCCTAGGAAGAGACTTTAATGGTTATATAGGAGCAACCTCATATCGTTACTCAAGCACTCATGGAGGTTCGGGTATGGTGAAAGTAATGTTAGCATGACTACTTTGTTGGACTTCGCAATAGCATTTGAATTGGTGATATCCAACTCTTTTTTCAAGGAAAATGGGAAGCACCTAGTGACTTTTAATAACAGAACCATGAAGACTCAAATTGACTACTTCCTCCTAAGGCAGAGTGATCGATCTAGCTACACAAATTTTAAGGTGATACCTAGTGCTTGCGTGTCAACTCAACATCGCTTGCTAGTTTTATAGCTTTCTATCAATGGTTGGAGGAAGAAGAGAAGTCCTAAGAGGTGTACTAAAATCAGATGGTGGCATTTGAAAGCGGATACGGTGAAACTACTAAGGATAGTGTCCTTTATAGAGAAGAATGGAATTTAGTAGGAGATGTTAACCAAATGTGAGAAAGAGTTGCAACTCTTTTAAGGAATACAACGTTAGAGACCTTGGGTGTTTCTAAAGGGCCAGGGGGTAGTCAAAAGGAGTCTTGGTGGTGAATGAAGATGTTCAAGAAAAAGTTAGGCTCAAAAAGACCACCTACAAAGCTCTTTTGGATAGCACTACAGAGGCGGAGAGATTTAATAGTAGAGAAAGGTATCCACTGGTAAAGAAAGAGGCTAAGATGGAGGTCTCAAAACCTAAAAGTAGAGCTTACGAGACTCTATATCGACGCTTGGATGTTAAAGATAGAGAGCAAGATATTTTTAAGTTGCAAAAGCTAGGGCACAGAAAACAAGGGATTTTGATCAAATGCGTTGTATAAAAGATGAAGTAGGGCAGGTGCTTGTAGCTGATGATGACATCAAGAGAAGATGGTAGAGGTACTTCTATAGCCTTTTTAATGAAGGTGTATAGGAAAACATCTCCTTAAGTGATCTTAGATCATCTGCGAGGTTTCGTAATTTTATTTGCTACCGATAGATTACAGAGAATGAAATTAAGAAAACGTTGAGGGAGATGAAGAGTGGTAAGGTCGTAGGGTCTGATGAGATACCCATAGAGGTATGGAAGAGCCTAGGTGAAAAGGGTATCATTTGGCTAGCTAAGCTTTTTAATGTGATTCTTAAGTCTACCAAAATGCTAGACGAGTGGAGATTTAGTATGGTAATTACTTTATACAAAAACAAAGGGGACGTCCAAAGCTGTAACAACTATAGAGGCATCAAATTACTTAGTCATACCATGAAGTTATAGGAGAAGGTGATTGAGAAATGAGGAAAGATGCCTTTATCTCGAAAAATGAATTTGGCTTTATTATTATTGTTGTTGTTGTTGTTGTTGTTGTTTATTTATTTATTTATTTCCTCCTCTCTCTCTAGCTCTCGTTATCTCTTTCTCTCTCTCCCTCTCTCTCACTTTCTTTCTTTTCATAAGGGTCATTTAGAAACAACCTCTCTACTAGTTAGAGGTAAGGCTGCGTATTATTAAACCTTCCCAGACCCCATGTCTTAGTGAGATTCATACTGAGTGTTGTTGTTGTAAAAAGATAGATGAATTAGAAGTTGATAAAAGAATTTATTGCTTATGAATCGACAATTAAGGAGAGGATAACTCAAAAGAATTTTCATAATTCCTTCAAAATTATTGAATACGTCACTAGTTTACATGTGTTAACACACTATGGCAGAACTTTGTAGCTGAGAGAAAGAATAAACACCATACCAGAATATTTTGAAAGTATACTTCATGCCAAAAATGTATCGAGAAGATTTTGGGCAGAAGCAATGAGGAATGGAGCTTTTATTATCAATCAACTTCTTTAGTAAAGGTTATGTTTCCTTTCACTTTTTGAAAAATTGTGGAACATGAAACTTATAGTTAGTTATTTTCGAGTTTTTGGATGTGTATGCTATGATTTTATAACTAAATAATTACATAGCAAGATGGACAAAAAGGATGTTGGATGTATTTTTATAGGATATGATAGTCAAAGTAAATGATGAAGTTGTTGTGGTTCTACAACTAAAAAAGTGAATGTGGTGTTTGATGAAGCTTCATCATGGTGGGCCTCAAACAAGGAAGTTATACTAAACTCGACCTTTTTGCAATCTTCTCAAATTCAGTTGAATTTGGTTGAAAATGAAGATGCAGATAATGGTGGTGATAATGAAAATGTAGCTTTAAATCCTTAGAAAACTAATGTGTATTAACGATCAAGTGAAGAAGGTGAGCATAGTGTAGCAAAAACACCAACTCCACCTAGAAGGTCAACTCGAATCAAAAAGACAAATCTCAAATATGTCAATAACACCATAGTAGAATAAGAAAATAGATCAAAATAAGAAACATTTAAAGAAGCATTTCAAAATCCAAAGTGGATTGAAGTTGTGACAGGGGAAATCCCTCACTAAAATAAAATCAAACTTGGGAGCTCGTACCAAAGCTAATAGATGTGAAGCCTATTTCTGACAAATGGGTTTACAATATAAAATGTCGCGCAGATGGACCAATCGAAAGGCACAAGGCTCATTTGGTAGCTCAAGGGTTTTCTCAATAATATGGACTCGACTATGATGAAACGTTCAATCTAATTACAAAGCTTACAATTGTTCGTGTTCTACTTGCACTTGCAACTAACAAGGGCTGGAACTTGTGGCAGATGGAATTGAAAAACACATTTTTTCGTGGGGAGTTGAATCAAGAAATCTATAAGAATCAAATGATAGGTTTTCAAAGTCAAAAATCATCTTAAATATGTGTGTAAGCTTTGGAAGGCACTGTATAGATTAAAACATGCCCCGAGAGTTTAGTATGGTAAGATTGGTAAATTTCTCACTCATAGTGGATATTTGGTGACACCTACGAATTCTAGTTTGTTTGTCAAAACTAAGGCAGGGAAGCTAGTTGTTATGCTAGTTTATATGGATGACGTAGTCATAATGAGAGATTATTAAGAAGAAATTCTCATTAAAAAGGAGAATTTTTCAGTTCCCTTTTAGATGAAAGAACTTGGACAACTCAAGCGCCTTCTTGGTTTAGAAGTTGATCGTATTTGAGAAGCAAATTTTCTCCATTAATAAAAGTATTCCAAATAATTGCTTAAGAAATTGGGAATGTTGGAATCCAAGCCAATTTCGACTCCAAAAGAGCTAAATGCCATGCTCATGAAGGAAAAATATTTAGAGGATGCAATGATGTAATGACAATTGGTACGTAGCTTGATTTATTTAACTCTAGCAAAATTTGATATATCTTATGCAGTTAATGTAATGAGTCGTTGCATGCAAAATTTGAACAAGCCTCATTTGGAATCGATGTGATCAATTTTAAGATATTTAAAGAGTACATGACTATGGCGTTTTCGATTTAAAAAAAAAGTAGAGAATGCAAGCTAGTTAGTTATTACAATGCCAACGATATAGGAGATTGTGATACCAACGTTCAACTACTGGGTATGTTTTTATGCTACGGCAAGAGCAATTTTTTGGTATAATAAACGATAACATAGTGTGCCTTTGTCCACAAGTAAAGTTTGGGCTAAGCTATAACTTCACTTTCTAAATATCCAAGTTAAAGAATTTCTCGTACTTGAATATCCACACTCCTAAAAAATAAGACTTGATCTTGCTAAATCTTATAAAAATATTATTTGGTATCATATGTTTTTTTCGCATTCTAGTACTCATAAATCTCTGTTCTCCATTCCTGTTTTCCTCATTACATTTTGTTGATGTATCAGAAAATTTTACTATTTCAACTCTTGTATATTACTTTCGTGTTTAAGTTCTATCTCCTACACTTAATTCTTCAATTTGCCTCAATTGTGAAGACCTCGTTCCCTCCTTTACCAAATCCAATTTGGGGATTTCAACTCAATTAGGTCAATAAAAAATCAAACAAGAATAGAAGAGAAGCGGAATAGATGGAAAGAGTAAGTAATTGATCATCAATTAACAATAAATTAGTTACAATAATTCTATTATAACAGCAATTCTAGCCAATGGGACTCTACCCTATAATCATGATGTGTCTGTCCCTTTTGTTGAAACTTTTTTGCATCTCCCTACTTTACAAATCATCATGATCTCGTTTTTCATAACATGCACTCCCAAAAGAAACTAAAATTAAGCATGTGTAGAGAACCTTTTGACGTGCTTGTTTAATAATATTGTATTGATCCTGATACGAAGCTCCCAAGCTAATCAAACTCTTGGAGCTATGTTCCTTGTATACTAAAATCTTAGAATACATGAAAAATCTTTGCACTTATTAAAACATGTTATGTAATAAGAGGTGCAATATATTTCGATTCACTACTATTTAAATATATATGAATAGGTACACTGTAGTTATGTTACGTGTCCCACGTTGGCACAACTTCTTAATAGTTAGTTAATTGTCTTTTTATTCAATAAGGCCACTAAAGGCCGGCAATTAGTAGTAGACTAGTAGTAGGTTATTGTTTCCTATTTATAGTGGGTTATTGTTTCCTATTTTCAGTATAGTTGTTTTGTTTTGTAAGGCTATTTAATAGCCTAAAACGTTCTTAATAAAGGACATGTATTAAAAAACCCCAAAACCTCTCTTAGTCTTCCCTTCTCTCTTCTCTTCCTCCTCTCTACCGAATTCCCTCGTATCAGATCATATCAAAGCTAGTCATGACCATGGATACTCAAAGCAAAACTAATGTAGAATTCTACAACAAAGTTAGTGAAATCCTACCTCAACATGAGCCTAGTTTTGATCAAGTTAATGTTGTCTTACAAACAATGTTAACCGAGTTGCAGGCTTTACGAGCCCCTCGTACCACACAAAGTACTCTTCCAGAGATCAACCAGTTTTACCCAGAAGAATCCTCACATTCTCCAAATACCTCAAATCCTAATAATTCCAATGAACCTCACCGTTATCACCTTAAATTATGCTTTCCAAGGTTCAATGGAGAGGATCTAACTGGCTGGATATACAAGGCAAAACAATACTTTCAGTTCCAGAATATTGCTCCTGATCAACAAGCGCAGCTCGCCTCCTTTCATCTAGAAGGAATTGCTCTACATTGACATCGGTGGTTGACGAAATTTCAAGGATCACTTACTTGGGATGAATTTACTAAAGCAATCCTCTTACAATTTGGATCAACTAACTACGAGGACCTGTCAGAAGCTCTAACACAACTTAGACAGACTTCATCTGTAGCAGCTTATCAAGAGGCTTTCGAAAGGCTATCCCACTGTGTTGATGGCTTACCTAAAAACTTTCTTATTGGTTGTTTCATTATAGGACTTCGAGATGATATTGTTGGACCAATGGTGGTTGACAAAATAAATCCCTTAATGTTTTGATAATAATAAAATGTATAGATTTGGTAAGAA
>JANKOD010000007.1:7555160-7568512 GCA_026284645.1 Erythroxylum acuminatum
TAAATCACATAAATTAAATTAAATTAAATTAAATAATTAATACTAATATTTTTATATAATTAATAATAAAATAATAAAACTCCTGCAACAACCATTTTATTATAAGGGGTATAAAAGTCATTTGTTATACATTACATTTCATTCCATCCATCTTCCAAATAACATTTCACTACATTACATTATGAACCCTTCCATCCTTCCCAAACAACTTTTTATTATATTACATTCCATTTTATTATAAACCATTACATTCCCTTTCATTTCATTACATTCAATTCTATTAATTAACATTCAATAAACATGGCCTTAAGGAACAGTTTACGAATAATAAAATCAGGACCGCACCCTAGGCGTAATATCGGATGTTAAAACTTCATTACAGGAGAGCAAGCGCCTATGCCGTTTGTGTTATTTTATTGGAGTCCGAAAGAAGTAAAGCCTGAATTAGTCCAAAACAGGAGAACCCATAAAATACGATTAATTTTATGGCATCCTAGCCATTGCCACGTAGGGTACAGCAATTCTTGTCCCTGGAACTTGTACCAACTTTTGGGAAAGTCATCTACAGTATCAATTTGTGTTCAAAAAGTTTCTGAGTTAAACTTGGATTGGATGTTCTCTGTTATTTGATAGCAAAAAGATTCCGTAAATATTAATTAAGAGCTACACAAAATTAAATAAAATATGAAAAACAGTTGTCTACCGAATCGAACAAAATTGTACAACATCTTCGCGCTTGCTCATCATCTCTTCTCTTTCTATATGTACGCGTGCACACTCGTATAGACAATCATATTGAAGAAATCAATCGCTGATAGAGCTAAACTAAGAGGTGTTATTAATGGATTCTCAAGTTGTTGGGTTCGTGGGACTGGATGAATTGAGTTTGGAAATGGCCGCTTTACTCCTCCGCTCTGGCTATAAAGTTAAAGCTTTTGAGGTCATTTTCACTCAACTCCATACTCTTTTATTATTATTATTTTTGCTGGGAATGAATTTAGCTTCATATAAGTTGCTGACTTTTGCTTGATTACTTAGTTCTGAAATGTCAGTCAGTTACAAGTATCTCAAGTCAATGCAGATGAAAAATAAGCTATTCGAGTTTGTATCTTTTCTCTTGACCGGGGTTGAAAGTTATGTGTTTGAGTTCTTCATGGTTCGCCGCAGGCTGAGGGATGTTTGGTGAAAGAGTTTCCAAGTGTAGGGGGAGAAATATGTGCCACTCCAATTGAAACCGTGAAAGGTAAATGAATGTTTGGCCCTTGAAGTTTGCACTCTCTACCTGCTCTGTGTTTGTGTGTGTGTGTTTCTCATACAATTGGGGATGGCACAAATTCAAGGCCAAAGAGAAAATGTCGAGAAGTGAATGGGAAAAAGAAGTATTTATGTATATTTGATCATAAAGATTTTCCAACCATAGCTTTGAAGCATTTACATATTCACTTACCGCCACTGCAATGAGGAAAAATTCAAAGCTCTATATCATTATCATGCTTAACTTGATTTTGGTTAAAGCAATCTGAGCCTTAACTAAAGTGCTGTTTAGTGTCTTGGAATTTCATATGCAGACGCTGCAGCGGTGGTCATTCTAGTATCTCATCTGGATCAGATGGATGATTCGATATTTGGTCAGCATGGCGTTGTGAAAGGTCTATATAGATGCATTACTGCAGTTCAGGTGATTGTTAATTTTAGCGATTTAAAACTGAGTTAATTGTATGCAGGTCTACAGAGAGGGGCTATAATAATTTTACGTACTGCTTTCCCATCTTATATAAAGAAGCTGGATAAATATTTCAAAGGTATATTCGGATTTTGATCTTTCAAACATGCGGCACATTATGTAGAAATGATATTTATCTAATATCAAAATTCTATTTGAAATTTCATCTATGATTGCATCCTTATGAAGCCTTTGGATTCTATTTTATGGTCATCAGTCCATGGTCCTTCTCTTTTGTTTCCATTTTCTTCCATGATTGTGATTTATTCATGATCTTGCTTATATTGAAAGAAAATAACAGATATTCATGACCCTGATGGTTGTTTTGTTTCTGGAAAACAAGTGGTAGTAATGTGAAAAACTGGCATGGTTTTCCTGCAGAAAACAGTGTCACGACCTTTTTTGTTGATGCTTATGTCTCCAGGGGAATGTCTCAGGTTTTAGATGGAAAGATCATGGTAATATCATTTTTATAATGTGTATCCATGCCCTACCTTTCTAAGGTGTGGAGAATTTTACTTTTTTTTTATAGTAAAATATGAGGGAGGTCCTAAATGATCTCCTGTGGCCAGATAACTTCGTCAGGAAGGTCCGATACCATGATAAAGGCAAGCCCCATTCTCTCAGGTAATCTTATATATCAACCATGGTTAATCTATTACACCTTATGGCTTAGATTTTTCATCTGCACATATTCTTATTTGAAGTTTTATGTTTCTTTGTCTAGCGATGTGTGAGAAGCTTTACATTTTTGAAAGTGAAATCGGCGCTGGCAGGTGTGGTTTGTTCTTGATCTTCCAGGCTTCACCTAATAGTTAGATAATTGGTATTTAGTTGTGTTCTTTTGTTGCCATAAACTTTATACAATCATTTTAGAACTTGGAAAGTTTGAAAGAGGAAACTTTACATGGTTGACTTTAGTTATATTGTATTGAACCTTGTGCATGTTAGTTTTTGATTTTGAAAGATCCGTATAATCTCTTATCCACTTTTAACTTTTCGGTTTTATTTTATGAATCACAGTAAAGTTAAAATGGTCAATGAGTTGCTTGAGGGTATCCATCTTGTTGCCTCAATGGAGGCTATTTCTCTCAGTGCTAAGGCTGGAATTAATCCGTGGATAGTCTATGACATCATTTCTAATGCTGCTGGAAATTCTTGGTGAGTGAATTTTTGCTACTAATAAAATCTGTTATTTGATATTGTTTCCTGTAACAGTTATGTCTTGCATTGCTATGTTTTTATCTATACTTGCATGAAGAAAATTAATGTTATCTCTACAGAGAGTATGTTAACCCTCCTTCAGTTTGATGTGTCAGATGTCTCTACCTGTTTGTCTTCTTAATTAAAGCGTATTTCAGAAATAGTCAGAACCTTGATTTCAGTAGGCTTTTGAATGTGGTTAAGAAGATCAGGAAAAGATCTCTACATTCCAGTGAACCATGGGACTCGTACAAAAGATTGGATGCAAAATTATTTGTATTTTTTTTAGAAATTCCTTTATATATATATATATATAAAATCATTCTTCCATTCCATAGGGATAAACACCATTATTCCCTCATACCTTCATAGTTAGTAATGGGGTTTTCCCTATTTATGAGATTGTAGCCCAAGCAGAAATAAAATACATTGCATTAATTCCTTGGAAAGGGTAGTGGTTTTGGACTTGGATCTATATCCTTGGAGGAGAAATAAGGTTTTTATTGAAGCTATGCCTTGGTTATTGTGGCCACATAAGATATTAATAATTGGTTCCTTCTATCTAATCGATCCTTTTTGTTAGGGGATTTGGTCAAGTGTTAGGTACACAATAACAAGTAAACTCTAAAATTTTATGTCAAGTGTTTTATTTCTGATTAATATTCCTTTTGTCGGTGCTATAGTTCATTTTCTCATTTAGCTTAGGCTAATCTCTGACTCTATGCAATGTGCTCTATTGGTACTTTTTTATCCTATTTTCTTACTTTTTTACTGGGTGATGAGTTCTGCTAAATGTAGGGTGTTCAATAATCATGTCCCCCAGTTGTTGAGAGGAGAAAGCAAGCCTCAGTCACTACGTACTTTGGTACAAAATTTGGTATGATAGACTACTGCCATGATTCATTTTAAGTTGTGGGCATATGTTACCTTTAAATGTACACTTTTCTATAGTGTGGGTGCTGTTTTCCTTCTATCTATATCTCATTGTTATCTAGGATATTGTTCCCTTGTTTTGTAGTGCACTTATGAAAATGGCTAACCATTGAAATTATGTGCCTCATAGAACGCAATTCGGCAATAAAATAATGTTAATTTAGTGTCTGGATTTTTGGAAGCTTCTACATGAAGTAACTACAATTTTTTAACACTTAATTGATATTGCTTGAGACTAATGATGTATTTTAAATTAGGGAGTTGTTTTGGATGAAGCAAAATCACTTTCATTTCCTCTTCCGCTTCTTGCTGTTGCTCATCAACAACTTATTCTTGGTAAATGTTTCATCCGGTGTGTTGATAATTTGTGAAAATAAAATACCAGGTTCTTGCTTGGTGAATCTTTTCCTTTTACAGGTTCTTCATATGGTCATGTAGATGATACTGAAGTCCCATTGATTAAGGTTGTTGCTGTTTTTGGACAAAATTGATTTCCCTTTATTTCTTAATTTTTTTTTGTTTTTGTTTATAAGGTTACTGAAATTTCTTTCTAGGTTTTGGAAAGAGTAGTAGGGGTGAATATTCAGGAAGTGGTCAGTGCAGAACCTTACAACCCTGAGCAACTAGCATGCCAAATTACAACCAAATCTGCCACGGTTAAGCGAATTGGTTTTATAGGCCTTGGAGCAATGGGATTTGGAATGGCCACTCACCTATTAAATTCAAACTACTCTGTTATTGGCTATGATGTAATTTCTCACTTGTCTTTGATTCTTTTTTATGCTTGTATCAATATAAATTCTGAGTGCAGGAAAGGGGTTTTATAGTTTTTCATTGTGTGCTTGTATCCTTTGCTTCATTTTTCCAAATGTTCATCTTTTATTCGTAGCACCAGAAATTTGAATATGAAAGAATCATGTTTTGTTTTTTGTATTATATCTGGCCGCTGGTAAGTTGAAGCAAAAGGACCATGAAATTTTTTCTTGTTTGGCCAAATAGATGTAGGCTTTTGAAACTGAAGTTGATTTACTTAAACTTTGCTAGCACTATCTTTTATAATAATTCAAACTGGACTTTTAAGTGTTTTTATAAACTTGTTGTTTTGCTATAAATGAGAAATGATGTTATGCTACTTGAAAGTAAGGCTTGAGAAACTTGAATTTAACTTACCTTTTTATTGATCATAAGGTTCAATCATTAAATTGTATTTGGTTACTTAGTTTGTCCTTTGTTTGCTGGATATGTTGTCCTTTGTTTGTTGGATATGTTATTATTATAACTAAGTGTTCTTTGGAGAGGACAAGGTGAGGTTTGTCATAAGTATTTATCAGAGATAGATATGCTCATGCTAACTTTTGGTAAATATGAAAGAAGTTGCACTATTTGATGCCAGGTGTATAAACCAACATTAACTAAATTCGCTAATATTGGTGGCTTGGTTTGCAACTCTCCAGAGGAAGCATCAAAAGGTAACATAGTATGTGTTTTATTAGTCTTTAGTATGAGTTGATCGAAAAATCATATTATAATCATATGATTTGCCCAATTACTATATCTTTTCTCTGTAAATGTTTCTCAATTTGTAGCTAGTTTATAACTTTTAGCCATATATATGAATTTGACTACTTTTATATAAGAATATTATAAAGTGATGTTAATGGTGTACACAAGGTGTTGCGTAAGTTTGTTGAGTCTGGAATGTTCCCATCTCCGATGATAAAGCTCAGCTTCCCACGTCCTCCAATAGCGAGTTTCATAGCTTGAGCCCGCTCCCGATAGTTTGTTCCATTCAGTTTGTCAAAAACAATGATAACTGAAACTCCTTCAAGACTAGAGGTCATTGATGACTGACCTCCAGTCTGGTTTGGGTTTGGGTTTGCTGTGGAGGATCCCTCAAGATTGGAAGTCATTTCTTGACTTGCCGGGGTTGTCTCCTCGATTTCACTCACTCTTTCACGTGGCTCTGATACCATGTGAATCAGAGCCAATTTGCTCTATATTACTTTCTTAGAGAATGCAGTACATATATACACGAATAGGATTTACAGAATAAGCTAGAAGATTCGTACAGATTTAGAATATAATCGTAGGATAATGTATATCTATAAGATACTGTTATCTAATCTAAAAGATCTGATTACGATCAGATCATAATATTATGAGATAATACATATCTTGACCACAATAGTCATCGGTCATATGGTCTGATGCTCCAGAATCAACTATCCATTTCTTCCTACCACATGAAGATAAAAAAGCTTTTATGATATTACCTCTCATAGTAGCATTAGCAACTGTGCTTGTCTTCTGTTGGTTGTTGTCATTTTGGGGATTTTTTTAGTATTTCCAATAGTTTCCCTAGTGAAATATTCAGTTCACCACCTTGTTGTTTCTGACTATCTTCAGATTTTTTTTTGTTCCCCCTTGACTAGATACTTGGAAGCCTCGGTTTTTTCCCTTTTTTGGTTTCCAGTTTGGAGGCTTTCCATGGATGTCCCAACATGTGTCGTTGGTGTGACCACTTTATTTACAATTATCACACCACTTCTTATGACCCTTCTTACTGGGTTCACCACAGGACGTCAGTGCAGATGCTTCATTAGTAGGTACTGGATACACATTTTGTTCTTCTTTTGGCTCCTCTTTTAGCATGATTTTCCTCCTTGCTGCTTCCCTCCTAATTTCAGAAAAAACTTCTTTAGCTGTTGGCAGAGGAACTCTACTTAGGATTCTTTCACGGACATCATCCAACTTTTTGTTGAGACTAGCCAAAAATTCAAAGACTCGTTCTTTTTCAATTTTCTAGTTGTACATCACAGCATCTTCCTTGCACCTCCACTCTTCATCCGACAGAAGGTCAAATTCCTGCCACAATGCTACCATTTTGACCCAATATTCTATAACTTCTCTGTCACCTTGCTTCATTTGCCACAACTTTGTTTTTATCTCGTAGATTCGTGATGCATCCTCTCCATCAGAGTATGATTGTCGCACCCCCCTCCTAGATTTCTCGAGTTGTTGGCAGAAACATAAAGTTACGTTTGATCGGTGGTATCATGGCGTTGATAAGCCATGACGAGACCATCGAGTTGTCTATCTCCCACTATCATGCAACTTGCGAGTTCGTTGGGTCTGGAACGTTTCCATCTCCGATGATAAAGCTTAGCTTCCTGCATCCTCCAATAGCGAGTTTCATAGCTTGAGCCCACTCCCGATAGTTCGTTCCATTTAATTTGTTAGAGAATTGACAACTGAAACTCCTTCAAGACCAGAGGTCATTGATGATTAACCTCTAGTTTGGTTTGGGTTGCCGTGAAGGATCTCTCAAGATTGGAAGTCATTTCTTGACTTGCCAGGGTTGACTCCTCGGTTTCACTATCTCTTTTGGCTCTGATACCATGTGAATAAGATCTGATTTGCTCTATATTGTATTACTAAGCGAATGTAGTACATATATACATGAATAGGAGTACATAATAGGCTAGATAATCTATACAGATACAGAAGACAATCCTAGGATAATGTTTTTCTCTAAGATACAACTATCTAATCAATAGAATCTGTTTACAATTAGATTATAATATTATGAGATAATATGTATCTTGACCACATTTATCCTTAAGCAATTCCACCAGCTCCCAAGTTTTATTTTTTTCGAGTGCATCAATCTACTTTTTTATAACACTTATCCACTTCTCATCTCCTAGTGCCTCGGTCATAAACCTGTACCTGTAGCTGATGGTTTCTCAAGTGTATTGAAGAGGAATCTTAATTTTTCAATGTCTACTTTGTTAAACTCTTGGACTTCGTCCTGAGTTATTTCTGCATTATTCATATGTGAGTTCATGTGCTTGTTTCCCTCTACCTTTTCTTCGAGTATTGGTTGCCATTTAGTTTCCAACACTGCTTCCTTGTATGGTGGTGCTTTTTATTGTACGTGCAATAGAGGGCGTTTTTATTGAATGACTTGGTTGGAGGAGACTACCTATTATCTTTTGCAGTTTGTGTAGCATTTACCTCCTTCAAATTTGTGGATTTAGTTACCAGGGCAGATCCTTCTGTTGCTGCTGGACGTATTTCCAGTATCACACTTCGTCTCCCTTCCTTAGTTCGAATCATAGTAATGGCCTTATTCAAGGATGGGAGATCATCTCATTCCAAAATTTGGACTCTTATAGCATCAAAATCTAGATTAAGACCTGCAAGGAACTTAAAGATTTGATCTTTTTCCTTAAATCGTTTTAGCATTCCACCATCATTTGCACACTGCATTTTGATACATTGATAATGACCTAATTCCTGCCATAGACTTTGCAAGAGATTTGCATACTTAGTTATGGAGCGAGTCCCTTGTTTTGTTGCTAAAATTCGAGTTTTGATCTCGTACTAAAATTCGAGTTTTGATCTCGTACACTCGAGCAACATCATTAACCTTAAGAGTAAGTTTGTTAAATTGCCTCCCAAATCTCCTTAGCTGTGTTGAGAAACATAAAAGTGTCCCTTATCTCAGAATTCATCGAGTTCCACGACCATGACATAACCATGGAATCTTGCTCATCCCATGCGTCAAATCTAGAATCAGTTTTGGCTGGTCCAGTCCCCAACAAATGGCTCAACTTGCCTTTTCCCTTTAAGAATGTTCAAACAAGTTGAGACCACTTCAGATAGTTCTTCCCATTTAGGTGGTAGGCTGCTTGAATGTTTGGTAAGTCTCCTGTGTGGGTTACAACAGTGCTGTCTAATGGAAAGACCCCATTGGTAGCTGACATGCTCTTTGGCTAGGTTTCATTAGCTACCTTTCCTTGCAGAAGAACATAATTTTGGCCAAAGTTTCTCCAAAAAGAGCTGATGGCTCTAATACTGTGAAAAGCAGAATAATTCTATTCTATATTTACTTGAATAGTTTACAAGAATATATACAAGAGATATCCCTAAAATATATCCTAGAAATTAGGGATATACACAATCATGTAACTACTTATAGCTAACTAACATAAATTTATAGGTAACTAACATAAATTTATAGCTAACTAATAATCTTATCCCATAAAATCCTCTAATTAATTATTTCCTATGCATAATATTGATAGGAACCGGTTTCAACTTTTTTTAAACGCCATCCTTTTTTTGCTCCTGAAGTCAACAAGTCAATAGCAACAAATAGTCCAGTTGGACAAAGAGGAATCTATTCGGTTTGTCCCTTTTGACCAAGTCTGCAAGAGATTCACTCATATAAAAAAGGAAGATGGAAAAATAGATAAGTTTTTTTTAAAATTTTGAATTTGAATAAATAACAATTGTTTCTATTTCTATTTTTCAGTTAAGATTTTATAGCCTTTTTATAGGAAGTTGTTAAGGAGTTTTTTAGAGCTATCAAAAGAAGTCTATTTAAGCTTTTCAAAAATGGAAATAAAGTAAGAAGTATTTTACTTTCTTAATTCCTTTCTTTAAGAGATTAAAGAGTTCTCTCCGATGAACCTGGCTTCCTAACCTATCAACATAGGTCATAAAGGAAGAAAATCCTAAAAGACATCTAGTCTGATATTATTTTGTAGGGTCCCATAACTAGAAACTGATTTAGGGCCTATAACACCGAGAGATGAAGAAAACCTTAGGGAGCAAAATGGGGTAGGAGAAAACCAAAGAAGAAACTAGAGGAGAAACCCTGGACGATGACAAAGACGTAGTGGGATAATAAAGAAAGTGGGAGGGAAACAAAGGGTCGACGAGAAGGATCTAGAGGGGCCTGTGGCAGAGCCACGTGTACAGACAAATCCGAACACATGCATGGACCAAACACAGAGAATGTAGAGAAGAGCACAAGGAAACAAGAGCTACAAGAAGACTCTAGAGACTCAAAACCTAGAGAAACAACTAATAGAACTAGGAAACGGAGAGGGTTAGGGCGGGAGGAGGAAGAAGATGAATTCTCTCTCTATTCTTTTGATATTAGATATATTGTTCATGCCTTAATGTTCCCATGTTGGATTGGTCTCTTAAAATATATTTTTTACTGTTTCCAAATTGTATTGGTGCTTGTGATCTATTACCAACCTTTATTTTTTTGTCTTTTTTCAGATATTGACATGCTTATAGTCATGGTAACAAATGAACATCAAGCTGAGAGCATTCTTTATGGTGATCTAGGAGCAGTTCCAGGTACCATATATATAACCATACTCACAGTGGTTGAAGTACTGACTTCTTTTTCTTTTGTACAGCTCTTTCCCCAGGAGCATCTATTATTCTTTCCTCCACTGTATCTCCTGCATTTGTGAGCCAACTTGACCGGCGCTTGCGAAGTATGTACCTATGCATGGTTATCTAGTTTATGGCATGCGAACTCCATTTCAAATGTTTGATTGTCTAAGGTCTTCACTATCAATTTGTAGTTGCATTTTCAAAGAAAATGTTGTTCTTTCTATTCTTGGATTTACTAGCTTAAAAAGTTTATATTCAAAATCTCCTGCCACAAAAAGAGCCTGGATGGAGAGTGTGGAAAAAGTGCTCATGGAGCTCATCAACTTGATGTAAGCTAAATAATGGGATGGTTGTGATATAAATCAAAATACTCGAACCCAAAATTGTAGAAATCCTTTGCCACTTCAAGAAGGTTGTTGGAAGCTAAGGTTTATCTTTTCATTATGGAGCTACATATCTTCTCTTCCTGAAGCCAAAATGTGACAACTGGACAACTTTTCGAGTTTGTTGGTGTGAAATAAAGATCTTAGATGATAGGTTTATGTGAAATCTTTTCAAGATGCAAGGAAAATAAAGTTTGGTGTTTTGAGGTTTCATTATTAACTAGAAAAGATCAAAAACAGTTAGAAAACCTTGTTTTCCATTTTTTCAAGCTTGTACACTGGAACTTTCCACCGCATTTTGCTCCTTAGTCTTCTTTATAACCCTAAATTAACCTTCAATTCATTCAATAACAGCCATAAAATGTCATCGGAACTTTTAAATAGTAACCTTCTTCAACTGCTCTATTTATAAGTACATCAAAGTGGGAGATATAGCTTCCTCGTTACTTGTCTATGATTTCACATGAACTGATTAATCACATTATAACAATTGTAATAAGTAAAGGTTTGCTGTTAAACTCCATTCTTAGGTAGATTATCAACAAGTTTTGCTTCAAGGAGTCTTATTTTTTCAAACAGCACCGCACCTTGTAATCTACTGGAGAACAAAAAGCTTTCCTTCGATTTTGTAACTTTGACAGGCAGAAAGTACCTCAGCTTAGATATTTTTTGGCTTTTAAATCAACCTCAGTTGTTGAATCAAGAGGAAAAGAAAATTAACCAAGCACTTGCTACATTGGTAATAGATAGTGGATGGTTCACCTCTTGAATGCATGTGATGAGTAGAATGTGGTATTTCAAACAGGATGGATGCCTTTTTGGCATCGTCTGGTTTAGAATGTTTCACATATTTCTTTTATCCTTTGCTTGACACTTCTTTTCCTGATATCTTCATTATCAACCTGCAAATGTTTAGATGAAGGCAAGGGTTTGAAATTGGTGGATGCTCCTGTCTCTGGTGGTGTTAAAAGGGCTGCTAATGGAACATTAACGGTCTGAAACAATGCCTTGAATAACATAGATCATTTGTTTCAGGTTTTATTGTTTGTATTCTAACAGTGACTTCTATGCTTTGTATCAGATAATTGCGTCTGGTACCATTGAAGCCCTTACTTCATGTGGTTCAGTGCTTTCTGGTAATGATAAAGCCTTCAAATGTTAATAGTTGCTAGGATGATAAAATATATTTAAAATGATGCTTACACAATGCTCATATATTAACAGCATTAAGTGAAAAGCTCTATGTTATCAGAGGAGGCTGTGGAGCTGGAAGGTACATCATTATTTCCTCTTTTGCAAGATTGCATGACGATTCACTGACTTATCCATGTTATATGAAAATATTACAAGATCTTAGTAACTAACTTGATCTTTCATTACTGCATTCAATACTCTTGGGAATTGCAAGCTCTTATTCTGTTCTCAATTTGTTGTTTATAGTGGTGTAAAAATGGTGAATCAATTACTTGCTGGGGTGCATATAGCTTCTGCAGCGGAGGCAATGGCTTATGGAGCTCGTTTAGGTCTTAATACAAGGATGTTGTTTGATTTCATTAGAAACAGTGGAGGAACATCCTGGTTTGTTTCGGACTTTGTTTGATGAAATTTTAGCTTACAATATTATTTTAGTGATTGATCCAAGAATATATTCTCTATACTGAGGTAGTTATATTTGGTTTGGTGAATTGATTTCTCATCAATAGTCAGCCAAAATACAGTTTAAGGTGATATTGGAACATCTAAAGTTTGCAAATGGTTAGCTGCTTTAGGGACCTCATAAAGTGTTGTTACAATCTACTTTTGCTTTCTTGTTCTTCATGTGTTAAACTTCACATCATGTACTTTACAAAGGCTTCAATGTTTATGCTGTTTCAGTTGGAAACGTTATTGTCAAAGGAAGATCTTTGAATTAAATTCATGAAAAAAGTGCAAGAATTATGAAAATGGAATAAAAATTGTAGGAAATCTGTGCTCTTGTACGATGTGAGATTGCATAACATGTCGCACCAAGTGTTACTGTAATAGATTCAAAAGAAGGTTTATTTGATTTAACTTTGTGTTTCTGAGTTCAAGCATGTGGTTGGTGATGAAAAGAAGTATTTGTTTGGTTGGAGTCTGTAGAGTTGTGTAATTCAAGACAATGCCACTTATCAGACAATTAAAAATTCTTGAAAGATACGTTTAATCATCTGAATGAAAATTATGGTTTGTTTATAGTCTAGTTTGAGGCATCTGTTGTTGATAATTTATCTTAGAAATAAAGTTTCTAGGACTCATTTTTCGTAAGGGTCTAATGACAATAGTTCTTAAAGTTAAAAATTTAATAAGCCAACTGTTGTTTCTGTTGCAGGATGTTTGAGAATCGCGTTCCACACATGCTGGACAATGATTACACCCCATGTTCTGCACTTGATATTTTCGTCAAAGATCTGGTCTGATGATCCTTCACTCACATCTTGTTTTTATACTAGTGTCATTAATGATTTAAACTCCCTTAAGATTGTTTATACCATTTTGTAGGGCATTGTTTCTCATGAATGTTCATTGCGTAAAGTTCCACTTTATGTTTCAACAGTCGCACACCAATTGTTCTTGGCAGGTTTAGTACTCCTATTTGGTCATGCTTTCTCCTCTTGGTCCTATACTTTTTTGGGTTCTACTTTTCTCTTCTTCATACCAACTCTAACTACTTGTTGATAGAAGAGTGTGATAAGCCCATAATTACATATCAGAGGAAGAAGAGGTCACTTGTGTCAAGCACCTAATTTTATCTTATCTACCAGCACCTGATTTTATCTTCTTATCTGCAGAATTTCTTTTCAATTTATTATGTCATTTGTTTCATGTGTTCCTATTAAGTAGGGGCTTAGTGAGTAGTGATTTGTTACTGATTATTTTTAATAAATCCA
>JANKOD010000007.1:7622953-7633697 GCA_026284645.1 Erythroxylum acuminatum
GTCAACTGATGATTGATCACTGGCTCCCCCCTGCTCAGCATCAGGTTCCCATCAGCCCTCGGGTTCCCTAGTAGCTCTAACTCCCACACTGCCGCTGGAAGCGAGGTGTCCATAAATGATCCGATCAAGGAACTGTGCCCAAGAGGCTAGAGGATCATCAATAGGAACATTCCTATTTCCCCTCCTTTGGCGTGACTCGAACTCAAGACCTTCTATAGAGGACAGTCTTAAGTGAAGAATCTGGACCAATTGATCCACCCCTCGTTGTCAGAATAGTTATTTCTAAGAGTAGAGGAAGTTGTTGGTCCTCTACTGACATTGGAAGAAGTTGATCAGTCAGCTGACCAGAATAGCAGAGGGATCATTGGGAAGATTACAGTGACTTTTATTTATCTTCCAAACTGCCGCCAAGTTGCCAAGTTAGCGACCAGATAAGGGAAACGTTGAGGTACAACTACAAGGAATCAAGAATTCGCTCCTTGTCAACTAAGTAAGTCTTTACTTGGTATGCACATTACTCCAATCCTAAAGGTGATAATTAGACCAGGAGAGTACATAACGTCCTGTCATTTTCATTCTTCAATCGGTTATTTAAAACACAGATGGTATCAATGGTATAAACCTCGCCCTCTTTTTCTGTTTTCATTTTCGGTATAATGAACACCATTTTTTGAAAAACATCTCTTCTACTTAGACATTCCCACAATTTGAACTCTTAACTAATAAGGAGGCACTTGTACCTCGTTATTTCTCGGGCCAAGTCTTGGCTGATTTCATATTTAGCAACAAACATCACCCTAACAAGCAAGTAATTTAAGGGTATTAAAATTAATGCAACATATTTTTGAATCTATGGAATCATAAAGTTTAGCTCGCCTTGTTAATCTCTCTTCTAATTTTGGAAAGTAAAATAAAAGCATTATTCAATCCACCATACCTTAGACTTATTTATCACATATAGTCGGAGCTTCTATAGCTATTGCTCCTCTACGCATGTAGCAACTACCAAAATGTCGCCCTACCAATGTTTCCCACAATTATGATGTCAATAAAACCTAACAGTAGCCACTACACCTTAAATATCGCGTGCGAGGTAGATGGCCTATATAACTAGACAAATTCCACAGTGAACGAACTTGAGAAAGAAAATGCTATAAAGAGAGTAGAGGAAATAGAAGTATGGCATACAAAAGATATATTAGACGCAAAAATGATTACGTCAAAGGTTTAGATTCAGGCTTACTTTCCAATGTATTTCCTAAATGCTTAAATGAAACAAATATAATCTGGAAGTCTATCCATTGCCAACTATGTTGGCAAATAACATGAGCAATAACTTCTTATGTTTGACACTTGCATTTAAAGAAGAATATCAAAGTTGATGGGCAAATGTGTCTCTCTCAATGATTATGAGGTAGTTATCTCCTCACCTTGTCCGAAGAAGTTCAATTGGTAAACTTTCCATTGCCAGCTGAAATTTGACAAGACATATTTTAGACAACATATAGCTTCTCTGCCCAGTAAAATACAAAAATGACACTTACCCAGAGTCTTGGAGTTGTTGGAATGGAGGTTGTATGCAATTTGGAAAGCTCTGACTCAAAACTAATAACAATTATTGCTCTGAACTCGATTGAAAATGGGCTGCAAAAGAAACCAACATCATTTTTAAGATTGAAAGAACATCTTTACAACTGCATAAACAATACCTTGTAGAGCACACAATAATGTTAACCAAGACATGAAAATCAGAACAAATGAATAATTCAAAATAAAACTACTATTAGACCATCCAGAATTCTTTCCCATAAGCTAATCTATATACCTCTAAACAAGTTCCCATATTCCCACTTTCAGAAAGTCATAGTTCATTTTTTGCTATCCATATACTTTTCAAGCATCTTTTGCAGCAGCTAATAAATTTTCGTTGCACATTCATGATAGAAACGAGTCCGTGACTAACAAAAATCTCTCTATTTTTTTGGTTCCACCACTCACAAACTAAGACTTGCATTCATATTACAAACATACTTATTAAACCAAACAGATCAACTACTCAAGTCACGGTGTGAGGCTATAATAATGTATTTTTTCAACACTGTTATTTAAACCATGAAGTCAAAACCAGAAAATGAAATTTAACCCATTTTTGTTAATCATCCTTAACATGAAGAATCCCAGCAGCAGGACATCTTAATAATCGGCACCTTAGTCAAGAACCAAGGAGAGAGAGATTATGGGAACTTACCCAGCCAAGATAGTTGGACAAGTCAAAAGCCGGCGAAGGATAACATATATGGGCAAAGTTACATTGCGACAGACATCACCATCTGCTATCTGAGAAATGCAAAGGGCAAACTTTTCAAAAAAAGGCATGCTTGTGAAAATAATTTGATAGTGAAAATGCATACCTGCGTGGTCTGAATTAAAGAGGTTTCAGTCACAATTCTATCTCCCAGAAGAATTGACTCCACTCGGAGCAAGTGAATGTCAATGGAGCTGATTGGGACTGCAGATGTTTCAACTGTTAGCTCCCCAGTAATGGGATCCGACAGAGAACATTGAGTGGATATTCTCCCCGTCACCCGAAAACCACCTTCATAGCCAAGTACAATGTCATATGACAGATCTTCCAAATGACATGATGCGTGCACTGTTATTCATATATAGACATATCTATATAGGTAGACAGACAGACAAAACCAACCATTGTAAAACTCATTAGAATCAAAGGTACAGAGAAAGAGGAAACATGAAGATGATGCAAACCTGACTTCAACTCAGGAAGTAAAGGGTGTCTTTGTGTGTCCTGAGTAATGTAAAAGATAACCATCTCAGGTGAAATTGGTCTCTCAAGAAGCTCCGCTGTATTATCATAATGCCAGAATGAAGAAACTCAGTTCAATATCCATGAACATGAACATTAACAACAGATATTCATTCCCTAAACACACCTTCATCACTTTCAACTATGAACTCCAATGTTGCAGATTTTGATCTATGTAGGTAACCTCTCGCTATATCTACAGTAACCAAATACTATTACAGCGTTCATTAATTGTTGACATATATAAAAACATGTAAAGTAAAAGCCATATGTAAACCGCAAACATAAGGAAGAGACGACGAATAACAGGATATACTGATTAAGGTTCTGGACTTTTTTCATAATACAGAAATATTCACCTGTATACTAATATTTGTCCCATGAAATGTCTCGTAAAATCTTTCTAAATTTTCTTCTCGAGGCTGCTTCAAAACTACAGAAAATGGTATCTGCCATGACAAGAAACCATTTATAGATTTGTGAATGAAAATAAAAGTATATGATGATTGAAAGAAAGAAGAGAAACAAACAGTGACAGGAAACTAGAGAAGATCAATCTGTAATGATATCTAAAGGGGAAAGGTTGTTCACTCAAACATGTCAAAGATAATTCTGATGGTGACCTAGAAGTATATTTTTATTCACTATGGAATTGCATTAGAAGCACTGCAGATCAAGTTTCATGAACCATCAAATCAAATCAACTGCTCTCCATCATATATACCTCTGTTGTACCTGAGCCAATCTTTCCAGCCGATTTGATCTCAAGGCTCTTATTTCTGATTCAAAGTAAGGAACACCAAAGCAAATGTCAGAAAGAAGCATGACACAAATAGGCACTGACATGGTAATTCAAACAATAAGATAGTGACTACAAGTATATATAAATTTATGGAAGCCAAACATAGAAAGCATAAGAAAAAAAAGAGACAAGGTCCCAGAATTCAATTCGTCTAAGATCAATTTGACTTCACACCCTATAATCTGCTGCTAGGAAAGAAAAGTAACACTAAGTCTAAGAGTCACTTTAACAGGTGCTTGAACAATGACATGTGAGGACTTGGCTTACAACTAGGAACAGAAAGCCATTTCAAGTTTCAGAAATGCTTCCATGAATTGCATATCTTAACTTCTTAAATGCCAAAAATCTAGGAAAATGAAATTGCAGTTATGTTCATGTAGAAGGTACCTGTATTTTCCTTTATAGCAATTCATCTCAGAAGCATGTCTAACTTAAATTAGCTACAAGAGGCGTGGTTAAGATCTATATGTCTACCAAATGCAAGTTTTCCCTTGTTTCACACTCATTGTTAGGTGTCTTAGCATTAAGCATAAAACTAAAACAAAAATTCACAATTGTTTCTTGCAAGAATGTTACTAGAGCTTCCTCGCCCACGGAAAATCTTCATAAGTCTAATTCAACCATAGCAAAGAGAATTGCAAGTGAATGGGATGGTTACAAGATTGCTAACAAGCACGACCACAATGGTTCATACTCATCACATTGTTTAGAGATTTAATATTGTTATGTTATGGACCCTATATAGGATGTATCATTTATTGGACCAATATTGTTTTGGAATATTATTATTGTTCTTGATTGCTCTATTATTATAAATATAAGAGTAAAAGACACAAGACTCCCCTATAATTTAAGTAAAGTAACTTTTAAAAACCCCTTAATCATTAAAATTCTTAAAAAAAACTCCACATGCTTTTCAATTTTTCAGAAAAACCTTTCCTTAAACTTTTGTTAAAATACAAAGGCGAAACATGTTGGACAAATCAAATCTTGTCGAAGACATAAAGATCCAACTCAACTCCTAAAACACGACCAAAATCAATTAAATATGACTCAAATAAATAATTTAAGATAACTATAGTAAACTATTAGTTTGAGTCAAGTTTAATTAGTTCGTTTCGAATTGAAGAACTAGGTTGAGTCATCATATCATCAGCATCAAGTCAAGTTTAATTACTTCGTTTCGAATTTAGGAGCTAGGTGAGTCATCATATCAATAGCATCTGGTTAGTGTATGTGTGATATTCATGTCACGTGTCTTTCAGCGTTATTTTTAACAAAAATTTAAGAGGAGTTTTTTCAAAAAATTGAAAATTACAAGGAACTTTTTCAAGAATTTTAAAGATTGAGAGTTTTTTAAGTAATTTAAACTACAAGAGAGCTCCATATCTTTTACCTTGTAATTTTTCAAGAATTTTAAAGATTGGGATTTTTTTAAAGTTATTTAAACTACACAAGAGCTTTGTATCTTTTACCCTAAATATAAAGATTAAAACCTAGTTAATAATAACTGATTCTATGTCTATTTTTCTCTTCTACAAGTGTTAAAGCCAATGACACCCTAGGAAAAAAAAACAAAATATGAAAATAAGGTATGATCAATACCACATTAGCATTGTACAAGAAATTGGTCATGGCATTACCATAGTGAACAATGCTGCCATGGTATCGATTATATTCTCCATATTGTCCAAAAAAAAAAAGAAATGTTCTCTGTCCAAAAGATTTTCAGTCCATTTTAAATTTTTTGGGAAGATTTTGTTTCCTTTTACTTTGAAGATTTCTTTTTATAATAAGTTGGGCAAAAGAAACATACTATTTTTACCAAAATTTAGCTTAAACCTTAATATTTGGCACTGTTCAAAAAAGACTAATGTTATGAAAGTCATCACATTTAAACCCCCAATTGGCGAAACCTCAAACTCCCATTAATGTTGTGCAAGTATCAACTACGTGACATGTTTTTTGAGTGTAGGGAATCCACCACTACCAACATGGCATCCTAGCTTATCCCCCGCACATTATGTAATTACTGATTTTGTAATCCTTAACTTGGTGGCTTTATTAGTTAAGCACTTCCTTACATCAACTCTTTCCAAATAGAGCATAGCAACAAATATATTGCCCCCTAAAGCTCATTCATTAGGAAATAGACCAACCTAAAAAATAGGATGTGTACTCATTTGGAGTTGTGCTTCTTGAACTACTCATTAGTAAATCTCTAGGGCTTTCACCAACCATATCAACTTCCCTAAAAATTTCGGACATAGTAAGGTGGGTTAGAAGAGATACAATGCTGCTCCAATGCTGCTCCAAGAAGTCCATGAAAAAAAAGAGATGTCAATAGTTTCCCATGTTTCTGTTGCATGTACTGAGGTTGACACTAAAGTCAGGTTTCAACTCCTAATTTCCTAAATTATGGATTACAAATTGTGATGAAGCCAACCGGCAATATTGGCAGTTTTCAATTTCATATCGAATTCAATTGCGGGAATATGATAATCCTTTTTCATAAATTATTATATTAGACTAGACAACAACCCGTTGAATTCACATTTTACCTGGTTGATAGTAAACGATTTTAGAGCGACAAGAAAAAAAAAAGTCTCTAAGACTTCATTTCGATACTGATTGAAGTTGCGTTGCTGCGTCAGACATGTCATGTAGGCAATACTTGACACAACCTTGACATGAGCTTAGGGTCATATCAGTCGAGGATTCAAGTGGGATGATTTTCATACTGTGATGGTCCCTTTTGAACAATACCAAATGTTATGGTTTTAGTTAGATTTTTGTCAAAACACTAAGGGTCAAAACATACATTTTGCCTAATAAATTAACAGGATGAGTTCAGGTTTTCTTTATTGAGAATTTTTGTTCTGATTGTGAATTTTTTTGTCAATTAATTTGAGAAATTCCATTTTGATACTAAATTGGTAGAGTTACAATCAATATGTCAGAAAGAATTATGGTTTTGATGCTAATTGAACATATTCATTATTAATTTTTTTGGAAGAAATCTAATTGAAAAAGAACTTGCAAGAGGCTTGCAAATGAATCTACGAAGTTTTTTCCTTATATAGGTTTAGGGTGAGGACTATAAAGTTTGTCTTTATATGAATCCTACATAGAATATAATCACTATTAATATTACTTTTTACCCCTCTACTATTACAAATAGAAGGGTTAAAACCTAGTTAATAATTAGTGGTTTTATCTTTTATTATACAACATCAAACCTAAGAAAACAAAAAAAAATCATGCTAAATCCATCAACTCAATCTACAAACTCAATTTTCTAACTAAATAAAAATATGAGCCTTTTGTAATTTTTCTTTACGTTATTAAGTTCCCTTATTTAGCTTGTTTACCTTATTTTCCAATTAGGTCATCTAAGTTTTGAAAACTACCATTTCTTAGTTAAATCTCTTTCCAATTCTAAATGGGATCCTACTAGAGAAGGCTAATACAGATAGGTTGTTTTAGCAACATCCTTACCTATTGTTTTTTCCAATACTTTCATTCAAGAGGTTTCCCGGAGAACCCTAGCCTGTTTCATACAATAAGTGATATGAGAGCTTAAGGTCCTATATACTAAAAAGGATTTTCAATTTAGAAACAGTGATTGATCATGAATGGGGTCAAAGTTGGAAGAGATAAAGTGAATGATTAAATACTTGACCCAGGCTGAAAGTTGGCATTAGGAAATAGTGGAAGCAAGTAGGGAGAATTCAAAGGTGACCATGAATCCCTTGAAATTTTGTAAGCTGATCAGGTTGAAGATGCAATAATGAAAAGCACCCACGAACCAATCAAGAGCAATCAGTTCACATCCTTAAGCAGTGAATGAGTCAAAGTTTAAGTTAATGATTTTCATGAAAGATTACATGTAAGAGATCATTTAGAATAGATAAACAATATTTAACACTAATTTGACTATCCATGTGTTTTCACGATAAATGATTTTTCTTAGGGGCTAGTAAAAATTGGGCAAACAAAAAGGCTTTTATTTTAACACACCAAACCTTTCTCTAAAAGTTATCTAGCTTGTTTATGTCCTCAACTCATTGAGCAGGACACATTCTATATGATAGTAGGTTCGATAGAGATGCTCCCTGGTACCAATTGATATTATGTTGGATGCCCTTTAGAGGTGGCAACTTTTTTAGTAAATCCTCATTAACTAGTTCCTTGAACTCCTTTAAAAGCTATCAATTAAACCTCCTTCCAGAAAAATCAACAACTTAACCTTGACACCTACACTCTTTGAAATAAAAGGTGTGAAATTAACCAATCTTCAACCCAGGGTGCAACTTTGTGAAGCTTATTCATTCATCACATCTTCAAGCTCAAAATGTTTTCAAAACTCATGGGATTCGTGTTCACTTTTGGATTTTCATGGATTCCCACTAGTTATTGCAAGATTTGCGCAGTTAGGGGGTCAGGTATTCAATTATTGATCACATCTTTGCCTTTGTTGAGACTTGTTGCCTCTACCTAAATTAATCATAGTTTGAGTTGAAAATCCATGGTGAGATAGAGAATTTTAAGATTTTATATCAATTGTTGTAGGCAAAGGTTAGGGCAGCAAGATTTCAACAAATTAGGCAAGAATATAGTCAATTGTTGTTGGAACAATTCAAAGAAAATTAGGGTTCTCAAGAAAACCTTCCAACCTAACTTCAAACAACCATATTATATTGTAGCCTTATTACAATCTAACTTGAAACAAACTTAGTGGAATGACATGGAAATACCATAAACAAAGCCAAATAATCAAACTTAATACAGTAAAGAATATCATGGAATGCTCCAGCATCATTCAGTGATTTGGAAGAAACTATTAACATTACAATATAGTGGGGTATTCTGAAGTAATAAATTAGTAACTGTTTCACCAGATAACTACAAGAAAGAAAAATCAAAGATGACAGTACAGGACTAAAAATTGAAAAAAAAAACAGAAAACATTAACAAATAACGGTAGGACAATTCCAAATCGCCATACCAATGGATAAATAAGTAACATAGCTACCCCATAAATTAACTAACACAAATCAAGAAGCGAAATCAAATGAAAAGATGTAGGCTTACACAATGACGATAGGCTTGACAACGCCGTACAAAGACTCAATCACCCCCGCCGATCCTCCTCGAACCTGCAAACAGTCAACTAACAACACAGTTGCGATTTTCATCCATTTTAAGGTAAACAAGGACGAGAGAATTTTGAATAGAAGACCTGCATGTTAACGGATCCGTTGACAGTGAGGTGAATCCCGTTGTGTGAGAAGGAAGAAGAAGATGTAATTACCACTTTGCCCTCAACAGATTCCTGAAATCGCATCATCATCACCAACACAAACAACCCAGAAGTGAAGACTGCGACTAAAGAAATGATTGAGAGAGAGAGAGAGAGAGGACGCATACGGAAGGACGAAAGATGCGGTTTGGACGGGCAAATTTGAGTTCTATTTTTGACATAATTTAGGATGATCGGGAGATTTAACGTGCCGGCAACTGATCGGCCGGCGCTGACGTTGCTCTTGGAAAGTCACGGAGATTCTAGCTGTTAGCTGCTTTGATAAGTTCACCGCTTGTAGCGTTTACGAACTCGTGATTGAGTGGCTATAATTCCACTTTGAACCTTTACAATATAGAATAGACTTTAATTTCGGGGTGTTTAAATTGATAATTAACATTTATAAAGTGTGATATTATTTTTATTTTTTTTAATAGACCGGAAGCTTTACTGTTAAGTAACAAGTGAAATTTACCACCTAGAATGTATAAATATAATCTCACTATAGGATGATAACAAGTGTTTTTTTTTTCAGTAAAAAAAAAGTACTTTTTAGAGCTTTCAAAAGCTGAACCAAACAGGTGCTAATATGCGTATTTCACTGTCTTCTAAATTTGTTGAATGGATTAATGATCTAAAGACCCAGAGTTTTCTTTAAACAAATGGTAACACTTTCTTGTTGTTCAAATTGTTTTCTTTCTTTCTTTCTTTTTTTAAGACAAGCAATAAATCTGTCTAATTTTAGGCTTTAAAATATTTTTTAATAAGCTCAAACTCAAAGCATGAATTTGAGGTTTCGGCTTATTTTGAATTCTAAAATATTTTTATATTTAGGTCTATGTTGGATTTGAAGCTCAAAATTTGATCATTAATTTTGGATCGGATTAGACTTAAATTAATATTATAGCTTTTATTTTTTAAGCAAATGAATCTTTCAAAATCAAATAAAATATTGTCTCTAGTAATATTTTGATTTAAATTATTTGATTTTTAAAAAGTTAATCATTGAAAACTTTAAATATTTAATCACTAAATTTAAGAAATTAAAAAGTTAAGTACTTTTGAATGTCATATCCCCTTTCCTAATAATATGTTTGATTAAAGACTCAAGTCTTTTGAATATTCTCGTAACTTTATTTGCTTAAGAAATTTACAATATAAATCAAAATTTACACATTCAAATTTGACTTTTAATGCGACCATCTGAACTGCTCTTCTCACCCCTCCCAAGTTAATCTCGGATTCTAAATTACAAAGTCTAGCAAACATAGATTCCATATGATTTTCCTATCACATGTTTACCTTTTCCCAAACATGTTTCTTAAGCAATCATTTGATCATAAACTTATTAATTATATATAAACTAAGGACGAACAGAATGGACGAACGGGATAAATGAACACGAAATCCATCCTATTTGTCCATTTCATCTGATGGTTATTTTTTTCCCCTCTACGCTACATTTCGTTGCATGAGTTAGTCACGCTTGTGTGATGCCCCCTATATATTTAGCTTTTATTCTTGTTTAATCATTGATTATTGATTAAATAATAATTAAATTATTATTAATAAGTTTTAATTAATTATAATATATTTAACACCACCAAAAATACATTTAATGATCTAATTTTGGTTTATTAAGTATATTGCTCACAGGCATGATTTCTTCCTTTTTTTTTCAGATTTTTGACTTAACATTTAATTAACTACTCCATTCATGCATGCATGCCACTATTAATTATAATAATAATTGATTATATATATATATATACATTATATATCACGGCTATGAGTACATAAGTCACAGCCGTGA
>JANKOD010000007.1:7637469-7650885 GCA_026284645.1 Erythroxylum acuminatum
ATTGCCTTGAAGTTCCGGCAATGTCTGGAATCGGTCGGTCTATGCGTTCCTCTATCACAAGAAACACATATACAAATTACTATTGTACATAAGTACAAATTTACTAAAGTCTCTTGCATATGTATAATGCATGTTCATGACAAATTTTCGGGATTAATCAAGAACGTACTCTATAGATCCGGATGTAGTCAAATTCAATAATTCCTTTTTACACTTATTAAATCTGAAAATTTACAAATTCATATAAATAAAATAATTTAATATAGTATAACGGCTAGTTAATAACGGCTACATAACGGTCAAAAACGGCTAGGTGATAACGGCTAAATAACGGTCAAAAACGGCTAGGTATGTTCTATAAATAGCTACCACTCCTACATCATTTACTTCATCCCTACACATTCTTTCTTTCTTACCTCAAAATTTCTTCTAGACGAAAACCAAATTTCAAAATGTTGTCCGCTATCGCATGTTTTTGTGTAATTCTTATCATTATGTATCTTTGTTTCGTTCTTAGTGTAGAGCTAAATGATCCAGCTCGCAATTTTTTTCTCTTCTTAGCATTTCCTATGATCCTTATGTTGCTTATTGGCATAGCATTTGAGAATTAATGTCCTATCTATGTGAATAAATATTTCTCTCTTAACAAGCTCGTCTTTATCTCCCGCCATCTACATGTACTATTCATAAATACGTATACTACTGTTCACAAATACGTACGGATACATAGCGTAGATACTATAGCAAGACACTGTTCACCGATACTGTTCACCGACACTGTTCACTGACACTGTTCATCATATTATTCATCGTCTCCGACCTTACGAAATTGCACTGTTCACATCATCCAATTTTCACTCTTTTTGTCATACCTTTATAACTCCAACAACATATACTCCAACAAATCTTATATACATATATATAAACCAAAACAGAACCTTATCGGCACTTACAGAGGATGAAATCCTCACGAAAACATTAAGTCTCAGTTGTATTGAAAATCAAGCATGTAAACAGAATATTAACAACCCAAAACAAAACGTGTATGAAAAATAGAAAGTTGAACTTACTAGTTGTCAGACAACCCGCAGAGTGAGAATCAGAGTAAGAACTAACGTTTGTTTCCGTAAAAACAATTCTCTTCTTAAAAGCCAGACGTCCCTTACTATTAGGCTTATGACTACACAGCCACTTACTACGAAATCGACCGTCCATTAATCATTTAGAAATCTTTTTATTAATAAAATATTCTGTTAATCAACAAATACCTTGTTATGATTTCTTATAACAAATAAATACCCAACATTTCCAGACAACGTTCAAAAATTTACCAAAATTCTGTCATAAAATATTGACTCTAAAAATAAATTGGCAACTCAAAAAGACGTCTACATCAATTTCTAAAAATATTTGAAATATATAAAAAGTACTAAAAATTATATCAATACAGTCCGAATCACTCCGAAGTTTCATTAGACCAATATACCCGGAAAGTGCCATAAATGCATGCCAAAATACGTAAGCACAATTAAGTACGTAATCAATAGCAATAACAAACATCATTCGTACTAACTTCCTTTACTATTCTAACCCCTCATTTGGGGCGTTACATGTTTTGTCACAACAAATATAAAATTTTAGTGACCAACATATGTTTTGTCAAAATTACAATTAATTCACACCAAAATTATTTTGGCGTCAAATTGCAAATGCTTTTACTGACAGAACTTAGTGATAAAAGAAAAATTGACCTTATTAATATATTAATTATGAAAATTTAATTGTGAAAGATACTAAATTATCATAATTACCATTGTATTAGTGACAAAAAAATCATCACAGTTAATCCAAACAATAGTGTCAATCAATTGTGTTATCACAAAAAACTCCAATCACAGGCAGTCAGAAAAAAGTTGTCACAATAAATAGAAAATTTATTTATTAGTAACCAAACTATGTTTGGTCACAATAAATAGAAAATTTTAGTGACCAATATATGTTTTGTCACAATTACAATTCATTCTCACCAAAATTATTTTGGCATCAAATCGCATATGCTTTTAGTGACAGAACTTAGTGATAAAGAAAATTTGACATTATTAATATATTAATAGTGACCATTTAATTGTGAAAGATACTAAATTATCACAAGTACCATTGTATTAGTAACAAAAAAATAAATCATCATGGTTAATCCAACTCCCAATCAATTGTTTTGTAAAAAAAAAACCACATCTGTGACGAAATCATAGTTAGTCACAAAAAATTGTCACTAAATGTCTTTACTCTTGTGGTGACAGGACTGTATTAGGTTTTGTGTTACTTCATCCATCTTTCCAAAAATTTTATATAAAATCACTACCAACGCAAGGACGAATATATGTCCGTGTTACCACCTTGGTAGGGAACATAGGCTAAATATAAGAGCATGTCATCACTTAGAGAAATAGAAAGCTTCCATATTGAACATAGTTTGAACGTAGAGGCATATTGGTGTCATGTTTCTTGCCCGTGCCCAGGGCTTAGATTTATAAGGGGCCCACTTATTAAAAGAGATGAATTTTTAAAATTTAACAAATGTATTCGTTATAAGGAGTAAAAATTGAAAAGTCAATAAATATACTCTACGATGTTTATATGTACCAAAAAGTTTCTTGACAATTCACCTTATACAAATTGGAAAGAAAAAATTTGTGGTTAAGTTTCTTATTCTAAATTTCAAGCCTTATTGAATAGAGCTAAAGATGCGTTCAATCCTAACCATTAATTGAGCAGTCTAACGATTCTATTTCAATTTTGTTAAGAAAAATAAAAGAATAAATTCCTTTTATATTTCTTATTTGTATTTGTTTCGAATGTGTACATTTATGCAAGTTAAATGATGATAAATATACCCACATGCACATTAGACCTAAAAAAAGAAAATTTAAGATCAATATATTGGATTCGAGGAAATCCTGTAGGCGGGCCAAGTGGGCACACCTTTCTGAGGGCCCAACTAGCGCACCACCCCATAGGCGGGTCAAGTGGGCACACTTCATCATCGAGGGCCCAACTAGTTCTTTACTTATAGGTAAAATCCCGGCTGCCCCAAGCTCTTACAAGAGGGGCTAGCATGGAATCAAACCTGGGATCTAACCAAAGCCAAGCCCTACTCTCAACTATCGAGCAACACCCCTTGAGGGCTGTTAGAGATATATGCTAACATCTTTATTAACAATGATATATTTTATATCGTTAATGATTATTATTTTATATTTGTTAATTAATATAATATTTGTTCATGTAATATATTATAATATCTATTAATATCAATGACATATTCTATTAATATAATATGACAACGATATATTGATCTTGATAATATTATTAATGATTTTACATTTAAAAATGTGTGGAGAAATTATTTGTCATGTTCATCTTTGTGCAAGTTAGTGCAATTGGTTTTTTGCAGTCTGATATTGCTATTTGATTGCTATTACTGCTATTTTGTTATTCTTGCTACTATTTTTAGTGATTTTTATTATTGTTGAGGTTTGCAAGATGTTGTTAGTTGTTATTATGATCATTTAGTATTTTGTTGAGTATGTGGACTTATAACTTGAGTCACTTATGGATAATTATTAAAATTTAATAGTAAAAATATGTTTTTAAAGTTTACATATTTGTATGTTGTCAATTCATTAGGGCTCTTCTTTTTACTATTTCCCGAGTTTATAAAAAGTTAGGAATGACTTTGCATGTTACTTGGGTAAAAATCTCCTTAAGAAATAGAATATGACATGTTTGAACATGGTAGTAACATGTTATCAAGTTGCAATTGTGTTTTAAGTCTTATCTTCAAGTCTACCAAATTTGATCCAAATTGACTCAAATCTTCTTCAAATATAACCTTTCCTTTGAAAGATGGAAATAAGATTTAGAATGAAATATAAAATAGTTCTAAGTACCAAATCCTATGAAAATACATAAAAATACAAGCATAATGCTCTAAAAAATCATACTAAAAATATGGTGTAATTAACACATATCACCTAAGCTGTTAGGTTTTGAACTTGAAATAAAAAAAAACTTGGCAACAAATGCATTATCTAGAAGGTCCAGTGCAGAGATGTGTGCTATATTTACGTCCAACATACATACGAACTTATTTTCTCATACTTAAACGAGTCAAGAGAGTAATCCTTTTATATCTGATATAATTCACAATATGCTTACGTGAATAACAGTTTACAATGGAAAGGTTAAGTCATTGGTAAATATGTTAACTTGAGGAAGCATATCATTGGTTATTTCATAGCACTATATAGTGAGATATCATTCGGGGTATCTTAGTAGTTTAAGGAGATGCAAATGTATCTTTTGGCAATGGATGCAACCAAATGTGTGCGGACTTTACGAGAAATTGTGAAATATGTCAATGCAACAAGTTGAACAAATTTCCAATCCAGGTAAACTCTAACCTTTACTGACTCTTGATTGTTACGTTAAAGGAATCATCAAGCTATGTAGGTTCTTTGGTGCAATTGTCTCGAATCCCTCGACAATCCTCGAGACATTTTTTGGTAATACTTTTATGATCGACATTAATGATACCCTAATATTAACAATATGAACAAGGTTACTAGGGAAGAGGGTAATGCTGCGATAAGGAGACGTGAAGAAGATAAAAAGTTGAGCTGATGAGTAGCTTAGAGATAGAAGTAACATCATTCAATGCTAAGGAGACACAAAATGAAGAGAACATCGTCCTTAACGGTAAGAGTAGTTTAATACTTCCTCTTATTCAAAATAAAAATCGTTTTTAAGAGATGCACATTTATTAAGAAAGTTAATGAAATGTTTGATATGCCCTTATTAATTGCTACCTTGAAAATATAATTTATGTAATCTGTGTAATCAAAATGTAAGAGAAATGAAAGGATAATTTGGAAGTAAAATCATAAATATGCATGAAAAATCACAAACGATACTTATTTTAAATAATTAAAATCCCTCTAAAACAATTTTTATTTTGGACAGGAGGAGTAGTTGATAAGTGTTGTAATTTCCTTAGTAAATTAATTTCTACACCCACACAAATGTGTAGATGAGATTTAATAAAACATGGTAGAAATTGGTTTACGGAAACAAATGATCTCTTTCCATAACAAACCTTTTTTTAGAAATAATTTTACATGATGATATATTTGAAGGTTTTTTTTTCTCTATTAGGTAGAAATAAAGTTGTATATTATTAGACCTTTCCAGATTTTGCGACTCAATGAAAGAGTTATTCTCAATGGTAATCAAACCTTAATTTAAATAGGGCTTGGTGAGATTTTTCAAGAAGATTAAGTAATTACTCAACTAATTAAAATGAACTATTGATTTATATCATTTGACGGATTTGACTCGTATAATTTGACTAACTCATTTAATCTCATATATTAAATTTGAAAATAAGAAAGACTAGGTTTTAAGATTGAGTATACATCGGGTTTACGTTTTGAATTTCAGCTGTACAAAAAAAAAAAAAATTCAATATGAGCTAATATCTATAACTAATTTATAAATACTTTAGATATGATTATCATCAAATATTTATTTTATATTTATATAAATTGTATTATTTAAATATTATTAAAATTATGAATCTTTATAATTATATATTTGTTTATTTTTAACAATTTTGATAATATAGACTTATATAATGAAATTAAATTTAAAATATTTATTTAAAAATGAGACTGATGTTACAAATTATATTGAATATGATTTTTTTTTTAACCGGAGAAAAGAAACTAGTGAGAACTAACACCTCAAGATGGCCACTGATCTCTGATCATTCTGACGCAACGACTGTAGTCCTGGAGCTGGGTTCTCCCAAAGGGACCATCTAGTCATAGATGAGGTACCCTGCTTAGCGAGGAAGTCTGCACATTAATTAGCTTCACAAAAAATATGTTGGAGAGAGCAACACCAATCTCTTGCAAGTAACGTCCTGATGTCCTCAACTAGAAGAAACATAAGATGAGAATGGGGGCAAAAAGTCAGCACCAGATTCACCACGTCTTGAGAATCAGACTCAACAATAACTCTTCAGTACCCACGAGCCCAAGTGATGTTCTCATATAGTTTAAGTAACTTTTAATTCAATTATTTAAACTCCGTTGAAACTAATAATTTAAGATAAATATTATAAATTATTGGTTTGAACCAAAGTTGATCCGTATAAATTGGATTTGGGAGTTGAATCGATTTTTTATGTTAGACATCATTGTTAATTTTTAATGAAATCTAATAGAATTATTTTTGAAAATTTCAAAATCATAACAATTTAAAGATTAAAAAATTTAAAAGTTAACCCCTAAATTAAACTTTAATTAAAATGCACCCACCAAGATCATGGACAGGTCTTAATCCCTTGTGAAATTGAGCGAGTGTAACGACCGGTCGTAGTGTCCGTATGCGCCTGAAACTTCTTTGGCGTTGGCACTTGGCACACATGACAGCATCTAATTGGCTGAATTCCCTCACACGACGTGGCAACATAAAACTGAAATACCGGGACTACCCTTCCGTCAACATCAGAATTTTCCCGACGTTTTTTTTCTCTTATTCTCCATCTTCTTCGACCATCACTTGAATTTTCTTTTTCCATTCTCCCGTGAAAATGGAGCTCTCAGCTTGTAAACTCACACTCTCTCTTCTCACTCTTTCACTCCTCCCGATCTCTCTTATCGCGACACGTCCATACGTCCTCATCCTTTCGCCGGACGACCTCAAGGACATCTCCAATGACGCCGAACCGCCCGCTGACTCTTCCCCGCCCGAATGGGACGAGTTTGGCGACTCCAACTCCAAACCAGACCACGAGCTCGACCCTGGCTCATGGCGTCCCATCTTCGAGCCAGATTCCTCCACCACCGAGTATTACCATGACATGTCCGATTATTACTCCATTGTCGAGAAGATGCTTACCGCTGTTAGCGGCGGCGAGGTTCGGGTTGTGGAGGAGGCCGCTGCTCAGATCGAGGCGTTGGCCGTTGACGGGAACCCTCACGCTCAATCGGTGCTAGGGTTTCTCTTCGGGTTAGGGCAATTGAGAGAGAAAAGTAAAGCTAGGGCTTTTTTGTATCATCATTTTGCCGCTGAAGAAGGGAATATGCAGTCCAAGATGGCTCTTGCTTACACTTATTCCCGTCAAGATGTAAGATTTATTCACTCGCGTAGTTATTAGGAAGTTTTTAGACTGTGAAGAAAAATAGTTGATAACAATTGTTACTTGATTGTAGTTTGATAGATGATTGGTTGTTTGTATCTATGTTTTATATCAGATGCATGAAAAAGCGGTTAAACTATATGCGGAATTAGCAGAAGTGGCAGTGAATAGTTTCTTGATTTCAAAGGATTCGCCTGTCATTGAACCAGTTAGGATTCATAATGGAGCTGAGGAGAACAAGGATGCTTTTAGAAAGTCCAGGGGTGAGGAGGATGAGGACTTCCAGATATTGGAATATCAGGCTCAGAAAGGGAATGCTGCTGCAATGTACAAAATTGGACTGTTTTACTACTTTGGATTGAGAGGTTTAAGACGCGACCATGCTAAGGCATTAACATGGTTTTCAAAGGCTGTGGAGAGAGGGGAGCCAAGGTCAATGGAACTTCTTGGTGAGATATATGCAAGGGGAGCTGGGGTTGAAAGAAATTACACGCGAGCACTGGAGTGGCTCACTCTTGCTTCAAAACAGCAACTTTATTCAGCTTATAATGGCATGGGGTATCTATATGTTAAAGGTTATGGAGTGGAAAAGAAGAACTACACTAAAGTAAGCTCTTATAGCTTGTAGGTATCTTTTTTTTGGTGAACTAAAGAGTATTTGGAATCTTTGACTGTTCCATGCTGCATTCTATTCTCTGTCTCATTTTTCTCTGTTTCGTTACATTAAATCCCTTTTGTTTTACTAGGCTATACTAGATTGCGATGTTTGACTAGGAGAAAGGATTCTTCTTGATTTGCTATGCTCAATATGTTGACCTAAGAATCCTTCAATGTGGCTTTGGTTGCCTTTGGCTTTTAAATTTTGGTGTCAAACTTAAGGAATTGGCAGTAATCAACGTTTTTGTATTTATTCAGTTTATCCACTTTTTTGTTTACTGTCTCTCGTTGCAAGTGCATTTTATACCTCCTTCATGGTTTGGGTTGATTTCTAAATCTTGTCACTATTGCTTATACATTGCAATAGCTTCTTTATTTTTTCTATATAGGGAAGAAATTGATGAAACAGGTACAATATACAGCATACTGATGGTAAGCCTACATTCATCAGAATTCTGTCTCTGACCCATTCATCACTTGCATCTTCCATGTCAACTTTGATCGAGTCCTGTCATGTCTCAGCACTCTTTTGTGACTACTAGTAGAATTTTGACTATAGATTATTTAGGAATTGTCATTTGGTTAAAGGCATAGGCATGAACGCAACATGAGAAGAATAGCAAGTTGAATATCTTGAATACCTCATCAGAACATTGGAAAAATAAACAAGTTAAGATTTTTGAAGGGGTCTCCTTCCTAGTTTTGGTCCAGCTGATTATAATTCTGGCATTTTCTTCTATATTCATGCTTTGTTTTCTAATTCCTTGAGAAGAAATGCCATAAGACCTGATAAAGCTGAGTGTGATTCTTCTGCCGGAAACATAGTATTTTATGGTGTATCTCATGACATTCTTGTTGCTTGCTTTGTATTCTTTCCTTCTCATTCACTGTGTTTATTTGAATAGCCTGTATGTGTTTGTGTTCTGCGCATACCGCATTTCATTTTCCTTAATAAACTGATCCCTTAGGTTATGGCCTATATGGAGTGTTTTCAGGTTCTTTTATAGCATGGTTCTAATTGGAATGCTTATGGTGCATCTTTTTATAGGCAAAAGAATATTTTGAGAAGGCTGCTGAGAATGAGGAGGCTGGTGGGCATTATAACCTTGGAGTAATGTATCTTAAAGGGATCGGAGTAAAGAGAGATGTGAAGTTGGCATACAAACTCTTCATATTGGCAGCTAATGCAGGTCAACCAAAGGCTTTTTACCAGCTAGCAAAGATGTTTCACATAGGCGTGGGATTCAAAAAGAATCTGGTCATGGTAAATTCCTTTTTTTTTTCCTCCTTGTTTCTCGCTTCTCTGTATCTGTTATCTTTATCTGTATTTATTATGCCCTCGAAAATTTATTCTTCTTTCCTAGTTCTTTTTTTTTCAATTCATTATTGGGGATGGCTACTCCTCTCATTCCAAGACACCTCAAACTTCACATGAACCAGGTGGTTATAGGGATTGTCTTTTTTTTTTTTGAATTCTTAATTTCTGAAAATGACTAATATTGATTTCACTTTTTTCCTTTTCTTTAATATTTTACACCAAGTACATAAGCATCCCCTTGGTCTGCAGAAATACAAAAATGCTTCATTTGGGTTGAATCGCCTCTTTAAAGATTTATCTGATTTCATATATTTTAAGATATATTTGTTCTCTGAGCTTGACCATCAGGCAATAATCAAAAATGAAGTTAAAATGTCTCCCAAATGTTTTTTGATAAGTTTGTAGTTATTCTTGAATGATTGAAATTTAAAGATCTATTGATAGACTAGTGTTGATAACATTGGGGTCTAACTGCCCAAAAGGCACCTAATAGGGTACAGGATTGTCCTAACCTTATAAGGCTTGTTAGGCTCTTTCTTCTAGTTGACTTGGATATTCAGACATTTAGTACACACCTCATGCTCACAAATGAAATTTGGTGTGCAAACTTTGCAAGAATGGACATCTGTGGTTTAGATATCTTGATAAAACTGTGTAAACTCCACCCCAAAAGGCCTTTTGAGGGGAGCAGGATTGCTCAAGTTTTACAAGGCGTGTAAGGCTCTTGCTTCTAGTCAATTTTGGATATTGATGCACTGAATAAGTAATATGGGCCTATCCTTTATTAATATGTTTAAACCGTAGCGAATTTTTATGTTTTAGACCTTGTATTTTCATTTTCATTGCTTGTAACCCCTATGTTTGATCATCTGTAGACATGCATATATCACTTAATTTCTGGTTCCAGGCCACTGCATTATACAAACTAGTCGCGGAGCGAGGACCATGGAGTTCCTTGTCCAGGTGGGCTTTGGAATCATACCTAAAAGGTGATGTGGGGAAGGCATTGTTATTGTATTCTAGAATGGCTGAATTGGGATATGAGATTGCACAAAGTAATGCTGCATGGATTCTTGACAAATATGGGGAACGTAGCATGTGTATGGGAGAGTCTGGTTTTTGTTCTGATGCGGAAAGGCATCAACGTGCACATTCATTGTGGTGGCAAGCTTCTGAGCAGGGTAATGAACATGCTGCTTTGTTGATTGGTGATGCATATTACTATGGTCGGGTATGTATTTTTTTGTTCGATTATAAATCAGCTAATGCTTTTTGTTTATGCTTTATGAAATTTGAATCATAAACTTAAAAACTATTTCTTTATCAAAATTTTGCCTATTTTACAGGGTACTGAAAGAGACTATGAGCGTGCAGCTGAAGCTTACATGCATGCAAAATCTCAATCCAATGCACAAGCCATGTTCAACCTTGGTTACATGCATGAGCATGGACAAGGACTTCCCTTTGATCTTCATCTTGCCAAACGTTACTATGATCAGGCCTTGGAGATAGATTCCACTGCAAAATTACCTGTTACTTTGGCCTTGGCAAGCTTGTGGTTACGAAAGAACTATGATGGCAGTTTCCTGGTAAGTTTCTGTTTGTGTCTAATTCAGTACTAGGAAAATATTATATAATATTGTAAGATTTGCATTGTATGCATAGGCACAACAATTAACATGTTGACTTTGCTATGGCTTCCTGAATCGTGTACCTGGTAACATTTTTTGTGTACTGAAAATTATTAAATGCCAAATATGCAAGTTCCAGCTTACCATAATTTATTGGGATAGGGGCTTGAAGAAGTTAGTTGTAGATGTTTGAGATTATATGTAATTATTTTGTCAATGTGGCATATTTTTTGTGGATGGTTATCCGAAACTGCAGTTTTGTTATTTGTAATATGGGTGGCACATGACTTGTCTTTTCTAATAATAATCTTATTTCCTCTTACGATACCCACTCCTTGTCTATAGCAAATTCCAAGCAATCGCCATGATGGTTAATTTGGGTTGAGAACAGGCAGGGTGGAGTTCTGCATTGTTTTTGTAACTTATTCTCACAAAGACTTCAGCTTACTAATCCAACATATTACTGTGTTTCCTTTTAGGTACACTTGATTGATGCATTGCCTGAAGTCTATCCAAAAGTTGAAGATTGGGTAGAGAATGTGATCTTGGAGGAAGGAAATGCAACAATTCTAACTCTATTTGTTTGTCTCCTTACTGTTCTCTATCTTCGTGAACGGCAACGAAGGCATGCTGTTATTGGTGCTGCTAACATTGGTGTACCACATCAGCCAAATCAACATCCTGTCGTTGCAGCTAATTAACTGGCAATAGTGATTGATCCTTTTAGCAACACAATTTCTTTATACTTCTTGAGTAGAGCATGCTCTTGAATCTCTTTTTATAGTTTGGCCTACAAGGGGTCCAAGTTTACATTGCAATACCGTGTACAGATGATCAGATCTCTATTGGTAGAGCTGTGTTGATTTCAGGGACATTGTACCATAGTGAGACTGAAATTTGGGCCTGAATCTGAATGTTTGGCCTTACAATTCTGACTTGTATTTAGAAAGTTGTCAGAAGCGACAATCAGTTGTGAAAGAGAATGAATTGAGTTTGTACAACAAGATTTTATCCGAGGCTTTTTCCTTTGATTCTGTATGCCTACCCTGAAATAATGAATTGAGTTGGAATAGGCATTTTGGACGCTGCTATTGAAATAGCTCGCCTAGCTGTGCGCGCCGAGAAGATCGCCCCTTCCTTCACTGGTATTCACTATTAACTTGCTGATCTATCCTACGATCAGATTGCTTTATATTAAGTGAATCGCCATGAAGTCCAGAAGAGGGACATCAAGCAGAGAATATCGCAGATGGTCTGTTGACTTAATATAAAGCCATCGCCCCTTCCTTGATAGGTATGTACTGTTAGTTTGATGACCTATCCTGTCATGAGAATATTATGAGATTGCTTTACATTAAGTGATTCGCCATGAAGATGTTATGTTAGTGCAGCCTCTGTCAATCCTTAAGGTAAATAGATAAGGGTAACTTTTATTAATTCTAATTAAATATCAATTATATTTAAATAAAATTTAATATCTTATATTTATTTTTATTTATTAAATATTTTATATTTAATTATAAAATTTATCAAAATTTATAATTAAATCTATCTTTTGAAATATTTTTTCAACCAGTTTTTTTAACGTAAGACTTATTAGATTATTAAATATGTTAACAATGATTATAAGTTATAATTCTAATTCATATAATTAAATAAATTAATTTTTTAAATTTATCTTTAATTCTTCAATTAAATAATATATAATCATAGATTAAAATTGACATTTAGCAACGTATCGTGACTATTCAAATATTTAAAGAATGTCAAAGTAATTTTAACTAATTTTTTTGTGCATAATTTTTTTTGTATAATTCAGTCCTTTCATTAAACAATGTTTCAATTAGATAGAGTATGGAGTTAACATCTACTCTTTTTTAGTTCAATCATATTAGTTATTTATCATTAGCTATTGATTCAATTAATGACATTTGTAAATTATTTACAAAGCGTCATTCTACCTTAGCTAAGAATTTCTCAAATAAATACTAATTGAGAACAATGAAATATTCTTTCAAATTATTTTAGAGTGATGAATCTTATCTTGATCATACAACTACTTTATATAATTTATGTTATATCTAATAACTATCGACTGAATGACTCGTGATTAAATAGGTCATAAGTAATATCAAAATATAGTAATCTCTATGCAAGATAACTTTGGAGATCTAAAGTTAAAAGATCACTAATACCATCATCACAATGAGAATTTCTATATTTATACAAATAATATTAGAAATGGATTTCTCATGTTGGGTAAGTTCAATGAATTTATTTTCTAATAAGCACCTACACATTTGTTTAACTTTCTTCATACTTTAGCCTATAAGATAGACTACTTCCTTCATATGGAAAAACGCAACTTTTGCTAGTTTTTTTTAATGTTCTATTAATGTTCAGTCTTAATAGAACAATGACTAAGAAAAATTTAGGGATAATATATAAATACAATATAAATCTCATAATTATATTCTTATTATAATTTTATTTGCGATGTATAATTATCCTATGGACTATTATATACATCTCAATATGTACAAGATAAAGAATGCCTTTAAATATTATTATTACTAAACTATAACCAAAGTTATTAGATGCAGGGC